>VCMS01000283.1:43954-115048 GCA_022539475.1 Gracilaria domingensis
CTTCTAAAACTGGGGCCGCCTATGAATCGTATCATGCCTCGCAATGGGTCCGGACAAGGGAGAAACACAATAAGAAATCGAGAGACAACTGATAGACGAGTTACTTTTCGACCTTCCCCTTTTTCCAGAGCGGGGGCCGTTGCAGCTCGTACGAGGCCCAATTCATCTGATATACCATGCCATGGAGGAGGACATACACGGGAGTTGGAGCTCGGAGCCGTGCCAAGGGTGGACACAGAACGCCTGCAGCCTCTCGTGGCTAAGGCTATGGCACATGAGGATAGTTCCGATAACGAAATAACACCGAATCCTGCGGCATTACCGGGGCCTGTCGCCGAAGAAGCTAGGGAAATAACGGAAGATATCCAAACTGGTGTGAATTCAAGCTCTATGAACAGACCTGATCTTTTAAATGAACTGAATTGCTTGAAAGAAAAGGTTAAGACGCTACAAGAGGACTTGATGGTTCGGGAATTCTAGTGAAGGTCGCCCAAGAGCAGAGTACGGCTTTGAAAAAGAGGCTTGAAGAGAAGGATCTAGTCATTGAAGGGCTAAGAGGGGCACTGAAACAGGAGGGAGATAGGAGTACACGTGCTGGTGAACCTGGGCAGACAGGTCGAAGAAGCATAAAATTGAGGTGTGCGACGAGTTTCGAGGGGTTGCTCGAGCAGTGTATCACAACATGCTGACGTGGGCAAGGAGAGAAACAAGTGAGCTATGGCTCGAAGGTGAGTCGCTCACCCGAAATTGGGGTAACCGTGCCGAGAAGGTGGAAGACGCAACTGAGAGTGAGGAAGGGCTTATTGAGCCGGAGGAAGGTGGTTCATACATGGTTCCTAAAACCCCGTGGAGCTCTTGGGCAGTTTTGGCATGTTCACACCGTCGGTAGAGGGGGGGCCAGATGCTTTGCTGAAGAAAATGGTTGAAAGCGAGTTGAAGGAGTTGAGCTGGGAAGGTATTAGAAAAGCATCTCTTACCGACAGGTGTATACTGGAACTTTGTGCAGATATGTGCCTTAGGCAGAGAATGCGGCAGACCATGAGTGACGTCGTGGGCGTTCGTAAGAGAAATACGAGGGATAAACTATTTCTGCTCCTGGGGTACGATCTGATTTGGAGAAGAACAAAGCTGGTAGAAGAGAATGCTGACGAACTCACAATGCAGTTGAAGGAAGCGCAGGAGAACATACTGCGTCTTGACGAAAATGGTGTACCGAACACTTCATGGTGGAGAAAAGCCTCATTCGTTCGTCTAAAGTACTCCAATGCGGACAATGTCGAGGATATGCCGACGGAAGATCAAGACTTGTTCTTCCGAAACCGTGTCGGGGTACAAGTGCTGAAGGAGTTTATTGGGCATGATGTGGAAGACAAGGATACCGGCACCTTTTTAGATGGCACAATACTGTTGCTCGCACGTTTGGACGCTTGGGTGTTGACGGTTGTGAGCCTTCTAAGTACGGATGTGTCAAGGGGTGGCCAGAGACAGAAACTGTTTACAAAGAAGTTTGCTGAACTGCTACCTCTGTGTTTAAAGAATGTTCTGGGGGATGTTAGGCAACATGTCTTGAGGACCAATTCCAGCGAGTTTCATAATTTTGGAACGACAACGGAAGATTGGACTAAGGTTCTTGGTAATGACATGAGAGAGGCTACATTTGGATATCGAATGCCGTCGAACGGAAGACTTTACCTCACTGTGAAAGAACGATTTTTATTGACAGTGTGAGCCGAAGATTGGGGTCTATTAGCGATTGCTTCGTTGGTGAATGCGAGGAAGGGGATATGGAGTTCAAGGAAATGGACATGAACGATTTCGGAATTAACACAGGATCACAAGAAAAGGCACCACAAGGTGAACATGTAGAAGATGGAGCCCTTAATGTTTAAGGCTGTACAAGATCAACGTGCTCAGTTGGTCCTTCATCTGAATCATGATAGAATCGATTGATGTAGAATCGGTGTTGGAACCATTGAAGTGGAGGACAAAAAGGTGGAGCAGGGTAGTTTGATCGAACAATATGGAGTTCCCTGTAGTGCAGAAGCCGGAACCATCCCGTACCAAGGAGTTAACTCTACGATAGTCTCCGCTTTGGAATGACGAGGGAACGGAAGAGTGTGGTTCGTTTCATCGTTTGTAGCCCACCGTAAAGATATGCATTTCAATATGAGGTCGATGTTTGTTGCGGGGGGTAAAACCTCAAAATACCGGACGAATGCCACCTCTGGTGCGGTGAGTGCAGAATCAAGGAGAAATATTCGAATCAGAGCGACTACCTGGGCAACCCAAGTCTCTGAATCTTCTCCGCTTACCAATACAGTGGAAAACTTTGGCTTTCTACTGGGACCAAATGCTGGAGAAGCGAAGACACGTTGGATGATGGGGTATTTGGGTCGTCCCAGCTTAAGTGCCTTAGAAGACGAATCGAAGTGTTCAAGAGTCGGAACGAAACCGCCTTTCACGACGGCCGAATTCACCAGAGTTATCCTTGTCTTTTCTGGGAAGTATGTAATAGAGTGCTCATCCAGTGTTTCTTTCACGAGACTGAGGAAAGGAGGAAGGGCCTGTTCACCAATTTGATCAAGAATCGACCTTGTGTCCGTACTTGAGAACATTTCTCTAACAGCAGTCCATGTTTTTGAACTGGACATACTTGAAACACAATGTTGAAGAGCTCGTAAAGTGAAAGAACGCCCTCTCATTGCAAACCGAGGAAGCTGTGTGGAAGTTCCTGGTAAACCTGGATTACGCTGGTAAGGAGTATTGCCATTCCATTGCTTTCTAACATGTCCGTGCTCAATGGAGCGAATAGTCTCCTCCACAGCCGTTGCTGTTCTTCTGGACGTCTTTTTGTAGTGTCTTTTAAATAGCAGGTGTGCATGTTCGTATATGCCTGCGTCGTAATACTTGATACTTCCCAGACGGCGAATATCGTCCACGAGATGATCGAGAAGATGAAACTTCAGAGTTCCCAGTCTGGAGGGATGAAAATCCGCCAGAGTCTTTGTTGCGGAACGCTTGAAGGCTTCAATCTCCGAACTAAGACACAGGAGAGAGCTTTCAGTCCAATACGGGTCACGATTGTATCTGAATAAGGTCGAGAGCAAGTCCGAATACTGAGAGAAAACGGTTGTGATTGGGGCAACGTCCTGTTCTCCACAGCATATGTCAAAGAATGCTCCTATGAAGGGAAAGACCATGTCAAGTGCTTTGTAGTTTTTGGCCTCCAGCATTCCACGGAGACCGTCTTTCGTGAAGATACCATTCAAAGATTTGCCTTTCTCCTGCGTGGAGAAATCGATATGTAAACCTTTGGCAGGAGAATCGCGTTCTATGGCAGCTAGAATTGCGTTTGCATGGTTGAGGAGTTGGGTGCGTATCGTTCGAAATGAACGCGATGCAGATGTTCCTATTGTGGTGCACAGGGTGTCTGACTGCAGTCTCTCGATTGTGGCCATTTTTATCAACTTTGAGATGCCGAGATGCAAGTTGTGTAATGGTTCGAATGAGAACAGACTGTATGGAGACAATCCCGGGATCATTCCAAGGCTTACGGAAGTTTCGAGGAACGAAGGAATGAGAGATATGGAATTTGAACGCATCAGAGTATCCGCTTGAGATCTCCTCTCCCTCGCACGACGTGGACGTCTTTCCGCCTCGTCTTTTTGTGCATGTTGCAAGATAGCTGTGTATGTCTTTCGGATGCTTTTCGTGTGCTTTTGAGAACGTCCGTTGAATGAGGTGGGAATAGGACTGCATAAAGATGAGCGAGGGGCTTTGCATCTATGACACGGGCTTTCCGTTTTGGTCCCATGAAGAATGGACAGAATGTCCTTAGCCTCAGGAATATCCGCACAATAACTTGCAAGCAGAGGATGGCACACTCGATTTAGTTTGTCTTCCCCGATGAACTGAAAACCTTTCTGCGTGAGATTTAGAATGGGCTCCAGGACTTGACGAAGAGATTCTTGAAGGATTTGCATCCTGGACTCGCGTGGAGACTTGCTAGAAACGAATGGCATTGCGTCTGCTTCAGATGCGGAAACCTCGATCAGTGTGGTAGGGAAGTATGCCACTACTGTGAGGTCATCACGGATACACTTACGGCGAAGCTGGTCGGAGAAGTTGAGAAATATGAGGTGAAGAGGATAGGCGGTAACCGATGTTTGCTTTAGAGTTGTTGAAGACTTATCGGTGTATACCTGCAGAAGACCTACGAAAGATTCACTGTAACTTATTTCTTGGGAGTACCACACTATTCTACTATCCAAAGAGCCCATGACCATTTCCTTAAGTTTTGAGGTGGCGTCTCTTGCGAGAGAGCCGGACATGGGGTGAGATATTTTCGTGGAGTGGGTCTGAGGTATAGGGTGGAAGAATGTGTTTTCGTTGTTAGCCAACTGGAGCTGTTTCACAAGTGTCTGAACGGGGTCTCTCGTGTAGAGGGTGGCGCTGAACTTACATCCTTCTGGCGAGACAGTTCTGCGATTGAAACGGTCCTTTGAGGCGTATCGTTCGAAAATGGCCTTCTTCAGTTCTGTACAGCGCTTGGAACTTGTTATGGTCTCGTTGAATCGCTTTTGCGAGAATCGCGGGTCCCGAAGTAGCCCAATTAGCTCGTCAGCCTCACGATGACCAAGGTTGGAAGCTACTGAAGCCAGACAAACCGTGAGATAATCCATATGCAAATCACCGAGGGCCTCCTCAGAAGGCACTGGGCGGGAACTGCTTCCGTGTTCTCGCTCTAATGACGCGGGACCCGGGGAAGGAGAAACACAATGCAAAGTGTCCGGAATGGGAGGGGCGCACGGAGTGGGGTCGACGATGTCCTCGGACACTGGAGGCTCGGGAAGGCGACAAGGGGCAGTGACCGTTTCGGAAGATGCGGGCGCGGGTGCGGAAAGCTTGAGACGCTTGCTTCTCCGAATGGGCCGGCTATTGTCGTCTTCCAGCGCTGCTTTCAGACGAAACGGGCAATGGTTGACATGCTGTTGAAGGGATAAGACTCCTCGGCGAGTAACGAAGGGGCACCCACGCTTCTTATGTGTACAGTAGTAGACCATGGGAAGAAGAACTGAACGAGAAACGACGACAAAGACTGCAAGGGAAGGGCGTCCGAAGGGAGGAGGAGGTCGAGCGACAGTCAAGATCGACGTCATGGTGAGAACGGAGAATATATTTTGAGTTTAAATCACGTGCTTTCGTTCAAAAAGGAACGTAGGTACACGTCGACCTCAACACAAGGGTGTACTTCTCGTATTATCTACCACTGGTTATAAACCTGTGGTTTCCCAACGTTGTACGCTGTACACTTGTCCAATCTCGCACAGAAAAATAAATCTCTTCCCTTCGCCGCCGCCGCCGCGCCTCCGACGTCCGAACTTCCGTTACCGTCGTGAGCCATGCCATCGATATCATCGCGTTATACTCCGCTCCGTCGTACTTTTTCGCGCCCTCCACTTTATGGAGGCTCCATAAAGTAGAGGGCGGAAGAAAGCAGGACGGAGTCATCCGTATCTCAGGGATGTATTCCGTGCAGTCTTTTCGTACGTTCTTCCATATCCTTCCACGTATCTTTGCTCTAAACTAACCAATCCTCACCGCGTTTCTTCGCGCTCTGCGACATGGAAACGGCAGAAAATAAGCTAATCACCCTCAACTTCTTCTATTTGTTCAAGATATAGAACGAGTTGAAGGGTGAAAACGGGAACCCGGTAACCCAAACCGACGACTGTAAGTACGCGACCAATAGTTCATTTCGTTGCGCCATAGGCTCTAGCTCTGCCTGTTCGGGATAGGCGATTCTGGTACTTGGTTGAGACATAGGTTTCTGTCTCGTTTATCGCATCTTGCGGTATGTTTGCTGCATGGCATTCCGGTCGTTGCTTGTGAGTTCTTGCTTCGAGACCTTTCGCGTTTTACGATGAATGGATTGCTGGTAATCTAACCGATCCCTTTCCTGCTTCTTCTTCCGTTTGCGAGTTACCAGGTCCCTCGACTTTTCTAGCGCAACGTTTCTGTTTCGTTTTATCAATGGTACGTTCCATCGCAATTCAAATGTTTCCAACGGAGCATTGACTAACTTATGGATACTTTCTGCTTGCGTATACAGGTAAACGACCAATTTTATTTCATCTCTCCAGATCCATCATCGATCTTGAGAGACAAAATGAAATTGGTCGTTTTACTGTCTGACTGTTCGGGATAGGCGATTCTGGTACTTGTTTGGGATATAGGCTAGATTCTCGTTAATCGCGTCTTGCGGTATGTTTGCTGCATGGGCATTCTCGGTGTCGTTGCTTGTGAGTTCTTGCTTCGAGACCTTTCGCGTTTTACGATGAATGGATTGCTGGTAATCTAACCGATCCCTTTCCTGCTTCTTCTTCCGTTTGCGAGTTACCAGGTCCCTCGACTTTTCTAGCGCAACGTTTCTGTTTCGTTTTATCAATGGTACGTTCCATCGCATTTCAAATGTCTCTAACGGATCATTGACTAACTTATGGATAATTTCTGCTTGCGTATACAGGTAAATGACTTTTGATGCGGACGTAGCTCACG
The DNA here is from genome assembly GCA_022539475.1 of Gracilaria domingensis. NCBI lineage: Eukaryota > Rhodophyta > Florideophyceae > Gracilariales > Gracilariaceae > Gracilaria > Gracilaria domingensis. The sequence continues at coordinate 50,513 of VCMS01000283.1, forward strand.
AGTTGCAGGTGCAGGTTCCTCAAGTAGGGAACCATGCATCTGGGCATGGTTCCCTACATGAGGAACGGAGAGGATGAGGCGCTTCGCGCCTCATCCTCTCGGAGTGCGTATGTGTTCTACCGATCCAGCACTATGGTGGAGGTGCAGTCTGCGGCATCTGCCGCAGATTGCGCCTACACCCGCTCCATTATGGGGAAATGGTACATGTAATATAGCGAAGTAGTGGTTAGCAAAAGCGGTCGGTAGAAGAGTAGATACGAATAAAACGGTATGATTTCAGAATGGGCATCATCTGTACTAGCACTAGTATTCCATGCGTTGCAGGGTATCATTCCGCAGAAGGTATCGTGTAATGTGCACCTTAATGGAAACTGAACCTAGACTTCGCGAAATACGGTTCAGGTAGCCCTCGACTAAAGAACTAGCACGAGTGGAAAACCCCCCAGTATTTACTGCACAGAGATTCTGGACGACCCAAGCAATTATCTGCAAATTTTGAAATAATTGATCTCGATATTTTTTCAAAAAATTTACTGGACGACCCTTGCCAATTTCTGGACGACCCTCGCCAAAAACTAGCATCTGCAAGAGACAGACGACGCGACAGCGAGTGATAGGTGCCGTCGGAGGGGCTGTTCTCGCGGCAAAGAGCGCAAAGTAAGTAAAGTTTGCGTCTAGAATTCTAAGGTTGGGAGCCATGATGGATTAAAATGAATAGCAGGGTGGTTGACATGAAATGGGTTGCGACTTGCATCGCAACTTGGGAGAAAATGGAAACGCAAACTAGCACCAGCGCAGTTTTGAGAAAGAGTCGCGGAAAAGAGTGAATGGGTTGGTGCGGCGAAGTAGAACCTCTACAAAAATTAGGAGACCCAAGAATTAAACTACGCGAGATGGAATTTAATATTCCAAAATTTCTTAATTTTTTGAATGCCAGCCTCTGCCACCCCCTCGCGCTCCCCTAATAGCCCAAAAACTAGCTTAGTATCCAAATCGAACAGACTATATTCCACTTTGCAGAACAAAGACGCCTGTCGATCGCAATTGGTTGGGACTGGTGAGTTTTCCGCCGCAATATGATTCCATGTATTGGACGAGAGACTGAAAGCGGTAGAATGAGATGCACGAGCTCGAGGGAAGAATGAATACTAATTCGAACTACTTCTTCTGTTGGAACCAACTGTAGTTCCATGATTTGGAGCCCTCAGACCACCACGGACTGTACCTGTGTCTTCCTTGCTTCGATGACATCGATTGGCAGAAATTTTGGCTCGTTTCTAACCTACTTGCAGTGCCTACTCCTTCTCTGGTGGCGTATCACACGCGCCAATTCATCTCGTCCCCGAACGATCGTCGAGAGCGGCTGACTTTTCAGGTGCTCAAGAGTGGGCTGTGTTTGTATTAATTTCGTTTCTCCACACAGCCAAGTATGGGGTGCGCTGCAACATTAGGACAAAAGACTGGAGAACGTGGAGCGAAACGGAGGACTGCCGAAGCCCACGAGGCTGGCTTGTGCGCTTGCCCCGCATCATGATAATATATCTCAGAGCGTTGGGCATTCAAAAATCGTGAGGCGTACAGAATACCAAGCGGCACGCGTTGAGAGTTTTCTGGACTATATCTTCCAACTGATACGCCAGGCTTCCTTTGGTACGATCATGACACAGACAACTTCGTTTCCATTCCACAGCACCCGTCTCAAGTGGATGAGGGAAGGGCGTATCCCGCCTTCTCAGTCAAGCGTCGCTTCGAATCAAAGCCAAAAGGATAGTAGCAGACTACTTTTCTAGGGCGGCGGGCTTCAGTCCTGATTACCCAACTTCCAGTGGAACTTCTTTAGCCCCATCTGTGCTGCCAGTCGATGCAAATGGACAGACAGTGTCTGTCGTTAATGAAGCTGAACCTCTCGCCGCGAAGATCGAAGTACCATCGGTAGAGGAGCCACTGCTTCATGCGGACGTGAGCCCGGCGAGAGAGGATATTGCGAATCATTCCCACGAGAGGTTCCGGCTGTGTGCTGCCGATGGCAAAGTTAACTTTTCCGAGCGGCATTCACGGTCAGCACCGGCTTTCCAAGTGTTGGCACCGCAGTCCTCAACGCGAAAGAAGCGCTACCTGCTTCCAATCTGGGGGCACGTTTAGGGTCCTTCCGTTGAGGTTGAGCCGCGAGGAGATGTGGTGGTTGTCAAACCTGGCACAGCGCCGGCGTTGCACTTTTTGGCTCGGGAGATATAAGCTCATGGCTACCAAGGTCTGTACAGAGTCAGAGACATTGCAATAAGCGCTCGTTTTTGGTTGCGGTGCTCTATGAGGTACGAAGCCTTGTTGGTTGAACTCCACACGCTGCGCAGAGGCTTAGATGCCATGCTTTGCAGGAACGCAAGTCTCCTTTTCACGAGTTATTAGCAATTTGAACCAGCGGTTGGAGGACAAGGGGCATGAACTCTCCGACTCAGAAAAATCTGACATTCTTCCAGCGAACGTACCTCAGCCCAGTGCTGGGGGACGCTTCAAACGTCTACGACGTGTCCAGTACGGGGAGAGATGATCTTATAGCTGTCTTTTTAGCCGGTTAGGAGGCCGTTTGCCTGAACAGGCGACGGTGAGAGCAGCAGTAGATCAAGTAAAGTAATAACAACGATTTTTTTAGATTTGCCATCCGTAATCGCGCGAGGCGCTGCGCTCCAGTTGCGCATCGCTGCGATAACTCGCAAAATAACGCCAGATTGAGCACATTTGGGAGATTCCAAATCCGGTGTCGACTTGTCTATGCGCTGCCCAGCAATGGAGATACGGCCAAGTTTTTGTTTTCCGGTAAAAACCAGAGTGGCAAGCCGTCTCGAATAATTGCGCAATAACCACTGGATTCTTTTGGCAGGCCACGGGCCGTTAAAAAGCGGCACGCGCACATTACGCAGGCAAATGGTTTTGCGCGTTACCATAGTAAGCCAGTTAAGTTAATAGTTAGGAATGCATGTAGCGAAAACATTCGCCGGAAATTTCATCCGGTGGCATTCGTTTCCATTCTGGACAGCGTGGCGGCGTGTGCTACGAATCATACGCCTCCTCTTTAAAGCAGCGCTCCGTGCCATCCTGTTTGTTCCAAAACCTTCGGACAAAGTTCTCGGGGATGTGCTCCCTTGGCTACCGCTGGTCGAGCTCCGGTAGATAACCGTAGTATCGGGCCATGTAGATGACATTATCGCATCATCAAAACCAGCGGAAACAATGTGGTCTACCACATACGCCTTAAGGGAGACCTCTTCTCGTAAATCCATCGTATCCAGCACACCAAAGCCTGAAGAAGGTGCTTCAACCTGTGCAGGGTGCGTATTCTAAGCAGGCAGGCCGGAAACGAAAGGTTCAAATACCTCCTCAGGAAGATCCATCTTATCCAAAGGAGCGAATTAGTTGGTGTCCTCGCCTTTTGCGGAAACTTCCGGAGCGATGATGGAGTCAGAACTTACAACTTTTGGCATTACCGTAGGAAGTTGATGTGCAGTCGACCGTTTGGAAGTGAGCTTCTGTGTAGGAGAAACTTCGGTACGCTCCCAGTTCGCGGCGGTTCCACTAGATATTTTCTCTACAGCCGAAGAGGTCACCGTTGGGGGCAGCGAAACACGATCAATAGCAACCGTGTCCTGACGAGCGTAGCGCTGGATAGTGACTGTATAGGAAGTCCATTTTAGAACCTTGAAAGTTCCAGCGGACAGCGACAAGAGCTTCCGGGAGGCCACCTCCGTATCATCCAATGGTTTCTCTGACGGTGTTCTGTCCAGGTATATCATCTTTCCAGCCTTGATGGAAGGCGTATACCGGACCGAATTACCGAATTCCGCCTTGCACCTGAGCTGGGCTCGCGACAAAGTAGCTTTAGCGTATGGAGAATATCATCGATCCTCCGGCGTGCGTACCGCTTAGCCTGCGTAGGAGACATACCTTCGGTGATGTCCTGAGGGAACCAAGATTTTTTGACATCCATTGCCAATCGTGACGGGTGCCGAGTCAGGGTGAGATCAAAGGGGGTGGTACCAGTAGATTTATGCACCTGAATGTTGTAGTCATAGACCAATAGTTCTACGTATTCATCTCAATCCAATTGGTGCTCAGCAGTGTAGTGTACCAAGCGATTACCGAGCGTCTTGTTAAACGGTTCGGTTTGTTCATTAGTTTGCGGATTGTATGTTGTCGTAGTAACATGCTTGATACCCATCGTGGCGCAGACGTTGGAAAAGAACTTTGATAAGAACTGACTACCATTATCCGTCACGAGATACACAGGCAAACCACAAGGATAAACCCAATGCGTAAGGAACGCCAGCGCCACATCCGTTGCGGTAGTGTTCTTGAGCGGGATAGCTCTTGTGGTTCTGGTAAATCTGTTGGTAATAATAAGGATAAAGTGGTTTATATAATTACATCATCCAAATAATCAAGGCAAAGTTCCAATTGACGCTAGATAGGTTTATATCTATTGCCCGTTTGAAAGTCGCCGGGGCATTCATCAAACCAAGTATCATCCGTGTGAAACGGAATAGTTCTTCATGGGTTGTGAAAGTCGTCAGGGCATTGTCATCATTGTCCAGTGGCATATGCAAATAGCCCTAATTGACATTTACCGTCATGAATACCGTGGCTTCGCCTAAGTAATCGAGATAATCGTCCATTCTGGGAATCGCATAACTGTCCCGTTTGGTCATTCCGTTCAGCCTTCGGTAGCCAATTCAAAACCTTACGGATCTGTCCTCCATCCCTTCAAGAACGAAAGGATTTGCGCATAGGGGATTCGTGCGGTGGTTCTGGCTGGATGACGCTAGCCTTGCGCATCTTCTCCAGTTGCTCAGCTACGGTCTCGCGTGCCTAAAGTTCTGTACAGTACGGGTGTTGGTACACCGGCTTAACATCATCCTTAAGGTCTATTCGATGTTTCGTAGCCCGAATCTCTCCCAATTGGCCGAACCACATGAATTCGAATTTTTGGAGAAGCTCGATAACCTGCGGGAAGTACGATTTGAATTGCTCTCTAAGGTTTACTTCCCCGTCGCAAGTCTCGACGACCTCGTCGTCATTGGGGGTGAGTTTATCTCATGATGTTTCTATGATAGAAATCGAAGCTGGTAGTGCAATACCAATGACCCTACCCTTTGGTAAGCGTACCGGGGAGTCTCGGAAGTTACTCATGTTAACGAAAAAGAGAACCTTCCGTGTGCAGTCCATGATTCCATTGGCCATTAAGTCAATGTCACGCTGAATAGTCCTCGGTTGATTCTGAAGCGTGACTAGACCACCGTTTTCGCAGTGAGCCAGAGCAGTATTTTGCTTAATGGGCGCTATCGTTACCGCCTGTGATAACCGAATCTTATTGGAGACGGTAATCTTCGCAAGTGGAGGGCGACGTTGGTTGGCCTCGGGTGCAGATTTGGAACCAATACTCGCCACTGGTCGAGTGCGGTAGAAGGAAACCTTACGGAGTCCGGGGTAGATTTTCTTCATGTATCCGTCGCTGAAGGACGTCCCAAGGAGACATTCTGCACCTAAGGTAGAACGAACAAGGAAACAAGGACGGATCCGAAGGTAGGCAACCTGTAAGCAGTGAGGAATGATTCTTTTAATATCCATTGGTCGTTTTCATGCATCAGCTACCCTTGGAGTCCTTCTAGCCTTCACCTCGTCCTCCAAGCCAGCCGGTAAAACCTTTGGGTAGACCAGATTTGGACCTGCTCCAATGTCCAGGACGCTGGTGACGACCCGTGACCTTGAGGCAGTTAAAAAAATGGCGTGTCTTACTTTGAAATTCTCCTTCCGTAGAATAAATATTGTAGAATCCGCTTCGCTGTCCAGGTTGTCACACCATTGTGCCAAAACTTCTGTCTTCCTTTGGTGGCATCGACGGTTGAGTATCCGAAGGCTTTTGAAATTCTCTTGGACAAATTTCGTCACCTTCGGCGATGCGGCTAGAATCCTGACAGAGGAGGCACACCTCAAACCGCTTCTCTACACGTCTTCCCACTGACGTTTTCTACCGGTGGTGTAGGTGTGACCACTGGCTTGATATTCCTCTGGAACGTTCTTTGGGTGTTCTGAGGTGGAATCATCCACTGGGTTCGAAACTGCATTAACTGTTGGAGATTGGACCGGCGTTTCCAATGGTGTGGCGTACCTTGACGTGCCTGGGGACGATGTATACCGCGGAGCATGACAGGTGAACATTCCTTCGGATGGCCGTACATGGTAGTTCTCGTTTCTTAAGGCCATGAGTTTGTCCTTCTTTTCCTTCGGTAAGAACTACATACAATGGGCATGGAGTAACAGTTGACAGGCAAATGTAGAATGATTGACGGGAGCGTTGAAAGACATCCCTTTGAGGTTGGATCGGACAATACTTTGGTGTAGACTGTTCAGAAGGAGCAGTTATTCCAGTTAACGGTATGGAGGGCGCGCCTGAAGGAGCTGAACCAAAGGAAACTGAAAGAACGTTTCCGACATTATCGTAGAAACCTGAGGCACTGCTTTCCGACCTCTCAACCATATGGGCCTCGGAGATTTTCTGAACACGTGTCGCTCTTCCCATGGCGTCATTATCAGTCGACCGGTGGGAAGATGTATAGGTTTTTCCATAACCTTCGGCATAGTTCACCAACTTCCTGTAGGAGACGTTGAAATGGTCCATATGGTGATGTCAAACGTGCGTCCTAATAGAAGGCAGCAGTCAAGCGATGAAATACTGCTTCAGCTGATTCTCGTAGAACACGTTCTCACACCTATAGGCCTTTCTCCAAATCTGGTCGGCATAATCTTTCTCGGTTACGTTCGAACCTTGCCTGTAGGATATGAATTCCTGATGGGCGTCCATAATGACGTTATCCGTCGAATACGTTTCTAAAAGGTAGTGCACGACCTCCGGATAGGACCTAAAAAGTTCCCGATCGGTCGCATCGCCGGGGTCCGTAGTTCCAGAGATCTTAGAAACCACATAGTCGTGCGCTTGCCCATGGAGGAAAAACTGAAAAAGATACAGAGCGGCACCCTCGTGCACGCCGTTCTGATCACAGGCCGTGCGGAACAGACTGAAAAATCTAAGGATAGAAATAAGGTCAGATCCCAAAAACTTTTCTGTTATGGTTAACTGCATCCGTTTGCCCAGAGAGGTGAATTGATGTCCGGATGATATCCCCCAGGTAACCCATATTAGAATTATGAAACCTGAAGATGTCTATTTGATCTCCTTAAAATGTCCAGATGATATACGTAAATGATGCTCATATGATGCATGAAGTATATCCAAATGATAACCACCTGATACGCATATGATATACGAAGAGCTTTCCATTGGATTTTGTGATGTCCGAATGATGCAACCTGGATTTCCGGACATCCATTAGACATATCTTCGTGCATCATATGAATATCTTTGGAATAGTTTTTGTACATCCAAAAGACATGTAAAGGGCATCAATTATGCGCATCTAACGGGCTACCACGGCATATTATTTGGATATCCTGGATGCGCAGAAGATATCCGACTGATATCCCATAGATGTCCCAAATTTTCATCCGACGGACATCCATCGCGCATCAATTTATCTCACAGGGTTGGGCCAGCTGATGATTTTTTTTGGCCACCGAGCTGAAGTATCGCGCTGACCGATCGGCCTGGTGATACGTGCGGTAATCCAGTACTTTCTTGAAGAGTTCATTTGGTTGTTATCAACGGTTGGAGGTGTCGAACAGCCTCCTCATTCGCATGTGAGCCAATGGAACTCGACGAATCGGAATCGGACTCGCTACCGCTGGAGCTCCTCTGGCTTTTCCCCTGGTTCTTTGACTTCTTCCTTCCGCTACTTCTCCCGTTCCTACGGTCAGAGCTTTTAGCTTCCAATGGCAGCGCTTTATCTTCAGACTCTAAACCAATGGTTGCTCGAGTGCCCTGGGCCCCGGTGTATCTCACGGAGTGCACGGTCATTATGACTTCTTGCAAGGGACCTCTCTATTGTCCCCTGGACGTGCGCCCGAATGGTCTATCTGTGTTTGAACCCGGCGAAGGGCTGGCAGAGCAGCTGCTACCCGTGGTCCGGAACGAGGTTGCCTACAGATACCAATGGATTACTTTGAATTTCACCGACGAAGGGCGAAGGGCCTACCTGGCGAGTCACCTTAGAGCGGATACCTAAAGCAAGCGAGTCGACGAAAGTGTCGGACTCGAGAACCTTTGGTAGGACACGTTCAGCCAGGTGGTCGTGGTGCTCAGCGAGAGCGACAGAGACTCGGAGATCCGCAAGGGTTTCGATTCGTGCATCGCGCATTTCTCGAACTCTAGGCCATAAGACATCGGCAAGTCCCTTGATAGTTACTAAACCAACGGTCTTCTGCGGTGCTTCAAGTGATGTATTGAGTTGCAAGCGGTACTTGTCGAGCCGTTCTCGGAGTCTACCAACCAAAGAGGCGTCAAGATTAATCCTCTCGGAATTATCCACTGGTGTGAGGTACTTCGACGGTCACGCACGTTTTCGCCAGAAGATCCAGCGACATCAGCAAGAGGTGGAAGAGTTCCAATTGCTTGAGCCACGGTTGTAAGAGGTTTTTCTTGAATGTGTTGATTGTTATCTATGATGGCGGTTGCTTTTGTTGCCAGTCCGTCGGTAGTCCAGATCCAATGGTAGAATTCCGGTAGTTCGTTCTTACTAGATGTCTTTCTTCACTTCCGTGCAGAATCCGAGGTCGGAAGACAGGAAATCTAGTATAGGGGCACTGGTCACTAACCACGGAAGGAGCGGTCCAAAGGATGAGGGGCCAACGCAGAGATCACTGGTAGAAAGAAGCAATGAGTGAGCGCTTTCGGTCGTGACTACAGGAGACGTCGAGTGACGTAGCGATGGCTTGAAAAACGTAAGGTCCTTGATAATTGCTAAGCTATGGGGTCAGATAGTTGCCAAGGGGTCTCTTGCTTTACCACAGTAGGGAGGCGCAGCTCGAGCAGCCTAAGTATCGGCCGCGAGGCAACTCGATCTCTGGAGTGGTGCACTGTCAACTGGTGCACCACGTGTAGTACCTATGCTACCTATGGTACAAAACTAAATAATTAAAGTTAATGTTCTACATCCGGTGATTTCTGCGTGTAAGACCTGTTGTTCGCCCCAGAACTACGGATCACGAAGGACTACCAAGCGGCATATAATGCTACAGGCATGTATCGATGACAACATGGCAATGATAGTGAACCATAGACTCAAATGGGTATTCAGTCAATGCGCCGGATCACGAGGAGTTCAATGAAAGCTTTAAGACCTAAATATAATTAGATAAAAGCATCATAACATGGTAATTCCAATGAAAACACAATATGATTCTAATCAATGACGAAAAGACGAATGCTTCCACATTACCAAAAGGGTTCCAGTTTACCTGGCTGTCCTTTCCTGAGGAGACAATTGAGAGAAGCTGCAGTATCAGCAAAATTCGGGAACAACCGACGCTAAAAATTACACAAGCCGAGAAAGAATCGAAGTTCCGTTTGAATTGTCGGTTGCTGCGCTTCCTTCAGCGATTTCACTCTTATCTAGTCGATAGAATGCCTCTGTCGGTGGATAATTTGGCCGAAATATTTCACCGAATCGGTAAAGAATTCGCATTTCTTGAGCTTCAAGTAAAAACTGGCGTCACGCAGAAACTGCATCACTTCCGTCTAGAGAAATGTTCGAAAAAATGGAGTTTAAAAATATGCTGTTTTCAAAAGTTTTTAAAATGTTCACTTTTTACATCCAGAGTAGAGAACGTTGGCAAATTGTACAAGTTTACTCCCATTTGTTTCAGAAACAAATAATGAGAGCCCTTTTCTCGTGTTCATTCGACCGTATCTCTCAACAGCGTGATACCGTTCAGGGCCAATGTTCTTATCACCTTCCCACAAGGCATTATGCATAGATTTGTGGGCTTGGAGAGTTTCTGCACCAGCAGTTCTCCAAGTCCGATGTGTTCCGAACTCTCTGCGCTCATGATAACGGAGCGAGTATTTCCGCGACGCCATTTGCACGGGGAGTCGGGCAGATGGCAGTGGAAAACATATTTGCTCTGGCGGTTTATCGTGTGGTTGAGATGAGCACCATGCTTGACGGTGCTTTTCAGAACTTTCTCGAGCTCAGAAGCACCATAGTAGAATCATAAGGGAAAGAAAGAGGTGTGCGCGGGTTTTTTTAGAAAATCGGATGTTCAATATTTCAATCTACTCTGTGCACGCGCCATGCGCACCTCGTAAATAAACAAAAATTTTCTAAGTAAACCCGGGCACACCACGTACTTACCCTTGGACAAAACATGATTCTCTTATGGAGCAAACTGCGCTCAGCGATATAAAGAAAAAGCGAGTATTTTGAACAAGCCAAAGATCATGCAACGTGGGCGCCGTGGATTGTCAAACAAAGTAAATGAGGATTGGGGATGACCAAGCTTTTGAACTGGATAACGACGCAGGAGTAGAATTATGCATTGGAACAGCATATTTCCGGTGTAAAATATACAGAGACGCTGACACCACCATGCGCATCTCCTGCTGCTGAAAAGAAAATGGTTGGGAAAGATGCTGGGTAACCAAATTCAAGGGATGAGGTACTTGCTGAACCGGTGTTGAGATTGGCACAGGCACAGAAGTTCGTTGATGTGTCGAATATCTATTTGGTGGTGGCGCGGCCATACCTGTGTGACGCATAGATGGGATGAGATCCTTTTGAAATGCACCAGTTCGTTCATGAACGCCCAACATGTTCATAGGACGTTGCCCCGCATGTACAGCAGATTGTGGTGGAGTTATCTGACGCAGATGACGTTGCGGAGGCCGCATGAGAGACTGGTGCTGAGCAAGCTTTTGCTGTAGTGTGATTCCTTTTAGATTCTTAGCAAAGTGAGCTTATGGCACAATTCCAACTTGCTAAAGGGCGTGGACAAAGTGCACGGCGCGGGCGCTCGGAAGTCAGTGGAGCATGTAGGAGACATGTAGTTTTTTGTGGTGCATGAGGTTTTGTTGACAATGAAAGACTGAATATGTACGAGACACAGCTGAAGTTACCGCATCCGCGTTCGGGTTGACACCTTCAATGGTTATCACTACTATGTGCCTTTTCTCTTGAAACATATCAAAGAAAGTTTTCATTCCGAGAACAAAAATAAGTCCTGAATGTCCTCGGGATTCGTTACGTCCAAACCAGGGGCCAGCAAAGAAGTCATTTCTTGGTTCTCTTCGTTGATCAGAAGCTCTTCAATCAAAGACGTAGCATCAGAACCATTGCTAACTTCCACCACTCGACTCTGCAAACAGGGAGGCAAGCTTATGTTGAGCACCTAACGGAACGACTTTGCGCAATTGAAAAATATTGCGAGAGATACAAAACTGACGTTGAACACTTGGCTCGCCCATCCGAAAACGTCGAATAGACAGGACTCGTTTTCCAACCTTATGGTTTCGCTCTACACCGGCTGTGAAAGCTGGATCCTTACATACACCCACAAGTACATTGCCAAGGCCTTCATATTCACTACAAAGCTGAACTTAGATTAGAGAGCGGTGGTAGAGCTTCGAATTGGTTATGGGAGACAATCCGTCAACAACAAACTGAAGTAGCTCTCCCGGTAAAGTATCAAGTTCTTCTACTGACTCCAAAATTATCTTAAATTCATCAATTCATTGCTGCGTTATAACGCACTAACGTTAGTCCACCATTACTCTGACCTACAAAATCAATTATGAAAGCATCGATTGCATTTTCACGCAACTCATCGTAGAATGCGTCACATGAAAATGCCAACCCATGCAGTGGGCTATACAGACGACAACTTCGACGAAGTAGAGACTAGACGACACAGCTGAGCTGCGCTGCTCTAAGCGTTGGAACAGTTGAAAGCTTTTCCCTGACAAATAAATGCTGAGTAAACCTCTCATATGGTAAACTTATCCTTTTCCAGAATAGCCATAGCTTGCGCGATAAACTTTAAGGAAGATCCCGCAGACTGAAAATGAGTCCAGAATCCATTCGTGGTATTAAGGACGATCAGCCCAGAAGGCAGTTCGTGTTCTGTGTCCATAAGATGGTTCTCATATGCCTCCAGTAATGAAATAGGAAGCGAGACCACCACAGATCGTAAATTAAGCAGCCGTTCTAACATGCAAAGGTCTACCTTGGTGGTGAGTATAGTATCGGCAACACAACACATGGCTTTCTCGATAAATATTGCTTGTTATACAAACGTTTTATGACCCCCGTATATCTGATTGTTTTTGAAACATACAAAGCTTCTTTTAACACCATACTAATGTGAGAAATCCTTCCCACATCTTCTGCCAAATTGTGCAGACGATAAGATCTGCATCCGTAGCACCACCTAAAGACTTCTGCATCCTGTAGCTTAGCCCTTACATCAAGCATTAAATTGCAGGAGTTCGACAAAAATGCATACCCAGCTTCAAAGTCAATGATATCATCCAAAAATTTCATTGCCTCCTTGATCTTTAAGACTACGTTAGATGTCCTATCGGTATTCAGATCAGATTGTAAATATTTAGCAAGCAATGGCAACTTAGTATGTATAATAATGTTTGAAACAGATTTGAAGAGCTTATTGGTCGCCCTGTCAATAGCAACCACACCTCCCTTTTTGTCCCCAATATACAAAATAACTTCTTCCATACATCTCTTGTAAGCATCGTCTAATAACTGACCACCTATTGACATAGAACTTGGCAGTTTGTAGGCGGCTCTAAGAGATTGAAAAGATGTCTTTCAAAGAGAAGAGCTAAAGAAAGAAAAAGTGTAGCAGTTGTGTGAGTCGCAAATGCCAACTTCTCATCAATTGACTTCTATAGTTCCGGACTCCTAGCATCAATTCGTAGAGATGACATCGGCGCTCGAATGGAAGCAATCGTTAGAGTTGTTGGATGCGACATATTTGTTGGTGTCGTTATCAGTTGTGGTAGAGCTTCTACAAATCGTTTGACAGAAGCATAGCTTTTCTAATGAGTACTCATGTTTGGATAGTTGCAGAACCTGTTTGTTGGCAAAATTTGCACTTTGCTCTTGTAGCTTTAAAGTTTGATTGAATTTACTTCTCGAAATAGAGCCAGAGCTTTGATGGTGTTCTTCCCATTGCTCAATAACGCAGAGATGGGAAAAATGTGGAAGCGAAAATGCTTCGGAGCCAGAAAATGCTTTGGAGCCATGGATTGCTGATCAGAAGTGTAGGGTTGTTCATCTTGTTCATACTAAAAGCGATAGAACGAAATAGTTGGATTGGTGTTCCCAGAATACCTGGGCACGTAGAAATACTTTTCGCAAGTATAGAACGTCTTATTGGATTCTTTTCGGGGGTTTATAACGTTCATTATATTCAGGAAAGATTTTAAACGTTTCAAACCTTTGCGTGCTTCCCTCGCATGGGATATATGGTCCTCCATACTGTTGGAAAAGCAGACAATGTTGTCCAAGTACAGAAGGCAAGTCTTTCACTTGAATCTGGCGAACAGAATGTCAATCGCCTGCTGAAGCGTGGCGGGAGCATTCGTTAGCCCGAACGGCATCCGTTTCAAGCAGTATAAGCCTTGATGACATACGAAATCGATCTTGTCACGATCTTTCTTTCGAATTGGAATCTGCCCATAACCCCAATTCGCGTCAACGGCAGTAATTGCTCTAGCGCTTCCCACCCAGTCGATGTATTCATCCATCCGTTTAATCAGATATAAGTCTTTGACGGTAATATCGTCAAGTCGCCTGTAATCGATACGAAAAAGCCACGGTCCATCTGCCTTCCTAACATGTTCAACTGAAGATGCCGATAACGACTGATCGGAGTCAAATAAGTCCGCACGTTGCATCTTCTTCACTTGATAATTTCTTCTCCTTGCGCTTTCGGGCCTGCCCGATACGGATGTTGCACAATGGGGCGAGTATCTTGGAGCAGATCAATAAGATGCTCTGTGATTCCAGTTGTTCCAAGAGAACTGCAACACATGGAGGTGAAGTAAAATCTCTGAGCATGTCTGGCAACTTCTCACGATGGGACGCTGAGACATGATGCAGATTCAACTTCTCTAATTCCTCAACAGAATTCGTCTGTTCTGTGCTCGGTGGCAGCGCTGATTTAACCGAGATGAACATTCGTTCGTTACCCACATTAAGAAGATGTACCTCCTGAGTAGCAACTGCTTCCGAGACACCGGAATTTCTATTCCTGGAAGAATCCGACAAGACGAAATTCCCTGGACTCACCTCCCCTTCCTTAGCCTCGGGTACACCGAGAACTTCGGATGTTGGGACTTTCCTCTCTAAGAGCGCCTTCGAATGAGACGAGACTGAACCCAGTACCTGGTGTTCGACTAACCACTGAGTGGCTTTGCCAAAGTTAGCAACCAGTACCTTAAAAGGTTGACCGGACTCGAGATAAACAACACCATTAGCTAAAGCGAGTTGTCTCTGATATGAAAACGATAAAGAAGGTTGCAATAATCGACTTCCATGTTACTTGGAGATGCCCTGCACCCATACTTGAGATTCTGGCGGGATTGAAACGGATTTCGCTAAACGAAACTTCGTCGATTTTAGATTCATGTTTGGAACCTCCTGGGTCACAAGAAAAGGGAAGCGCTTCCGGATTGGGCGCTTCAGTGGCTTCCAATCGATCAGAATGGTTGTACCGTATTACATTTCAACGATTTTCGCCCGCGAGCGTATCGCTTCAACAAAGCGGTCGAAAAACTCACTACTGAGTATGACAGGTACAGCGAGTGAGTCGCAGACAACAAATTCAAATTTCGCCACGTAGATGCCCAGTCTCCAAGTGAGAGTCAGGCAACCAACCGTGCGCAACCAGTTTTCGTTCGTGTCAGCAATATCTAAAGCTAGGCCATAGCGAACAAATTCCCGAAGTGCCGGGGGCACTAACGAAGAGTGAGAAAGGTTGGGCGCAACGACCGTGCCTAGCACAGAAAATTTGGGAACCATAAACTTGTGTGATCAGCCAAGGTCGGCGTAAACCTTATAATTCTTCTTGGTCATCACAAGGACTCTATCCGGGTTACGGGGAATTCGAGAACGTACCGACGGAAGAACGAGAACCGTCAGAAGCTCTCAGTCTACCTCAGATTGTGCCATCTTTCTCGTAAAGATCTTTCTCTTAAGGAAAGCCACTTGGAAGCGAAGCGGTGGCACCACAGTCGTCTCTAACGTCGGCTCAGGAGACGCCCCTCCCGCAGGGGGAACTTCCAAGCTTACTTTTTTCTCGGCGTGGTCGGCCGGTGACGGCAAACACTGTCAAGAGTGGGAAAAAGAATTCCCAGGCACGGAGCAGATCATAGTTACCTGTTCACCCTGGTTCCGAGGTTTCTCAGTTCGAACATTCTGTCCTGTAGCAGGATTGACAAACTTGGTCCTTTGCTGGTAATAATTCTTACTCGGAACATGAGCACGGTCAGCTGGTGAGAAAGACTCATACCACCCGATAAGTTCCCGCAACTCGGGAGCAGGCAACATGCACACGAAGGCATTATAACCGTGTGGGTAAACAAATATGACAGATGGTCGTCACCGATGTATCGAAAGATCAATTACCATCTTCTCTTCGTTGCAGTTGCGCAGTCACCCATCCTGGGCGTGAAAAACGGATGCCGTTGTTCGCGTAAGCCAGTGGAGTGGCCTCTACCCGTATCCTTCCTACAAGGAGTGCGGGGTCACCTTCCGAGTTCCGAGTGGACGATGACGAAATGTTAGAAGATCCGTAGGAATCGGAAGCACTTCCAACGAAGTGGACGATCACGGAGTTTTCAACTTCCAAGAAAAGAGATGGAGATGGCTCGTTGACGAGGAGAGCACTTTAGCGACGGGGTTTCGTGGAGAGCCCAGCGCCGACGACTTCGCCCTCTGCCTGTGCATACTGGACCAGTTTAGGATGCATAACTTTACATCTCTATTCGCGGTATCGTGCCACTAAAGATTTGAGTGCAGGGTCCAAACCACCCACGAACATTGTACATATCTTCTGAACAGAATAAACTTTCTATAGCGATGAAACGCTTTATTCAACCGAGTTGAGTAACCCATTTCGGTTTCTTCAGGCTTGTGTTTCGTATCTCATAGAGCGGACATCGCGTTAATAATCGCGTTTACTGTTGCATAGGAGCTCAGGAGGTATTGGAACGCCTCCGGCCAACAACAGACACCCCCGCAGATGCCTGGGACGAACCTTGGACCGACTTAAACTGATCTTCAGACATGTCTCACAAAAAATAAAGTAAAGCGAAAAACGTTTGAATCTCGTTCAAACCAAGATTTTCGGGTACTGCAAAATGGGGGCCAGAAAGTCCAATACCCGAATTGGATCTTCGCCTTCAAAATTCTTCGTAAAGACGATATTCAGTCTTCTGATGTGGACTTTTGTCTTATCGGTGCTTCGCGAGGGGCGACTTGACGATGAATCGCCCAATCGATAATAACGACACAAAAGCCGCTCACTGTGGGAGAGATTCTTTGGTTTCAATTCCTTGATGACGAGATGACGTCTGTCATTCTCTCGAGAGCAAATCACTGCTTGAGTGGCATGTTTCACATTCGACTTCTTTCCGCAGGATCTACTTCCATATTGTTCTCGGTCATTATCGCTGTCCGATGCACCGGATGAAGCAGATTTCGCAGAGCGAACGCTAGAATTGGAACTAAAGGAATTCGTGTCGTAACCGGGATCCTTTGTGTACCATCGATATCGGCGAGATGTAGATCGGCAAGCCGACGAGCTTCTGAAATCCGCATCAGGCGTATCCATCGGATGTCTTCAGAGAAACCGGTAGGTCGATTACGACCAGATGCTTCTTAACAGAGGAATGGTAAGCTTGGACAAAAGCAGCTGGTACAACCATACTTCCCAAGATGGAATTCATGTCTTGACGCAAGGAGAGAATGTCATTTGTATGATCTCCGATTTCAGTTTGGTCAAGCTTTGGTATGAGATACTGCAGATCTTAGAACAACGAGTTTTGCGCGAGCTGACTGACAGGCAGTTGAGCCTCGAGGTAAAAGTATCCATGCGTCTCAACCATATCGTCTGACCTTTCCGAATCCGGAGTACCATCGATGGGCGGCTCTCCCGCAGTGGAACCGGCAATCGGTCTCGAGGTGAGTGAAGAAGCTCTCTGGGTTTCCGGGACCTGTTCATTGTCAGATGCTTTGGCGTGGAGGGAGGCGCGAGAACGCGGAGGCCTAGGCGGAGGCACACCAGCATCTCTGGCCAAGTCGATTCGATAATTCGGCATAGGTAGCACCATACCGGACCACGGTGTATCGAATAACGATAAGATCAATTTAACAACGAAAGATCTCGATAATAAAAAGATTAAGTAACGAACAGCCAAAAAAAACTGTAGGGAGCCCACTGTTGCAAAGCAAATTCTTGAAGACCATAATATCACTAGTCTTGAGACTCTTGTACAAGAAACGAGAACAATAAAAACAACCAAGCCAGTTGTAGGTCGGGGGACCACTTGTCGACAAAAACCCCAGCGATGAGACTGTCTCTCAAGGCGTTCCGCTCTTTGCTCTCTTAAACGTTGATAATTAAAGGGTATAGATCATTCTAATCATCATCTTTTGCAGAGCTAAAGATCAAAATAGCGGACTCTCCCGAAACAATTACCAACAATCCATCTATCCTACCATAAACGGCATAAAGACTACGAACATCTTTTCAGTTCCTCACATTGTCTGTTTTTACGGGTTGAAGGCGACGGTGTGGTAGTGCTTATGTCTAGGTGCAGTCTCTATGTGTGCACCGTTTCTGCGGTCTGGCAATGTCACATTGGGCACTGATGTACGAACATGTTTGCGAGATCAATACACAATTACAATTTAGAATAACGCGACATCAACGCAGATCACAGCGTTCGGACTTCAAAAATAGCATGTGCATTTAAGAAGTTCAAATCTAACCAGAAGTTATAAACTTTTGCATTGCTTTGCTCAAACTGCTTAGAATCAAGTATGTAAAGTAGTAGAATTATTGGGCTTGAAGGTTTAACGAAGAGCAAAACAGAGAATTTTGATTGGCAGCGTTCGACTGAAAAACGCTTCGAGCACAATTGACCGGTACTGGATTTTAACAATCGGTAAACAGTTCTGTAGTATAATAAAAATTTCAGAGCATTTACTAAATTGATTTAGATCCGCGTAGCTGTCTTTGTGCGTTGATCAAACTGAGAATCGTTACGAAAATACAAAAGCCCTAGTTCATGTTTCTATTTGACAGTACAGTGGTTCTCGTACAACTGTCTTTGGGTCAGAACTCTTTTGATGATCTTCTAAAAATGTGTAAAGTTGTATATTTGCTCTTCAAAGATAACTTTGTCGGCGTGATGAATAGAATGAGTAAATTCGGTACACGTTTAACTTCAAAGTGGGCAGATAATCGAGGACAAAGGTGCTGAACAGCTTTCTTGCTTCTCACGCATTTATGTACTCAGTCGTAGGCTCTTAACTTCAACAACTGTATCTAATGCAGTATTGTGTGACTAAATTGTTGTCAAATGACAATGCAGCATATGCAGTGATTCTAAAATAAATACCTTTATATGAGTAGATGCAAATGCAGTTGAGTTGACAAGTTCCGACTAATCTGTTCAACCAAACTCAAGAATTCTTTCTGCTGTATCCAAACTCTTGTGCGCATAATGCTGTATCATTCTATGGATTCCAACTCCCCTTCTTGTTTGATAAAAGCTTTAGATCTGCAAATAAAAAGGGCTGATCTATGTGCTTCGAATAATCTTCTCTGCAGAGGTTTCGTAAACCTATCGGCCGTCATTTTTGTAGTCGGTAGATACTTGAGTTGAATGACGTTTTTCTCAACCAGATCCTTCACATAGTTTTCTCTCACAGCTACATGTTTTGCATTCAAGATTCCTAACGTTTCCCAATTGATTGCGCCATGATCGTCCTGCCTGAGTGTCGTTGGGAAGGCTTTACCAAAATCAAGAAACATAAGAACTTCTATCATCCAGAACAGAATTTCACAAGCCTCACTTGCTGCGACAAAATCAGCCTCAGAGGTAGAAAGAGCGGTCACGGATTGCTTCAAAGACTCCCAGGCTACCGTGCTGTATCCACACATGATGAGAAAATCCGAAAGAGATTTGCGAGTTCCAAAGTCTCTCGCCAAATTGGCGTCTGCAAAAGCCTTTAGAGTACCAGTATCAGCATTGAGACTTAACCCCAAAACAGCAGTTCCACTAAAATATCTCAGCACTGGCTTCGCAGCTATCCAATCACTGTCAAGGGAATTTGTTAATCTTCGACAGGGTAGGGTCACGGACAAATTAATTTCTGGCCTTGTCCGCGTTGCAATGAAGAGCAGACATGCAATAAGTTCCCGAAGCTTCTTCTGGTTAACGGCGAAATGGTCGCAGTTAGTGCATTCATACACAACGGTTGTAGCAACAGGTGGGCATTGCTCCATTCCAAATATCCTCAGTACCTCAGAAACGTATTCTTGCTGGTGCATGAACGCATAAACATCGAAACCAGTGAAGGTAGTTCCAAGGAACTTCGAAAGCTTTCCCATATGCTTAGAGTCCAGATACTTATAAATATCATCCTTGACCCTCTAAACGTCTGCCACATTTCGAGAGATTTTAATAATGTCGTCGACGTAGACCCTTTGAGATAAAGTGATGCGCAATGGATGTCCATTGGATGAGATTTTGGGACATCGATGGGATATCAGTCGGATATCTTCTGCGCATCCAAGATATCCGAATGATATGCAGTGGTACCGCTTTGGATGCCCCTAATTGATGCCATTTACATGTCCTTTGGATGTAAAAAATCTATTCCAAGGATATTCATATGATGCACGAAGATATTTCCCATTAATGTCCGGAAATCCACGGTGCATCATTTGGACATCCAACGGACATCTCTTCGTACATCATATGTGTATTAGACAGTTATCATTTAGGTATACTTCATGTATCATCCGAGCATCATTTACGTATATTACGTGGACATCTTAAGGTGATCGAATGGACATCTTCAGGTTTTGTAATTCTAATATGGGTTATCTGGAGGATATCATCCCGACATCAACTCACCTCTATGGGAGATCATTACCCAGGTCTCGCCTCTGATGTGCAAATATTTATCTGCAAGACATGAATCAAACTGTAATTCTTTCATGAAGTCACTTTACTTCTTATATAAGAGAAGTATACAGATGCTCGAATGATACACCGTGGATCTGAAATCCGGATGTCTTTCGGATATCATCGGGGTATCTTACGTACATCCATGATATCCCTGTGATATCCAGTAGATATGACAGATGATGTACGGAATGATACTCTTTTGATGCCCTTGAGACATGCATCAACTACTTTGAAAGATATAACAGTAGATAGGACGAATGATTTCGAAAACCAAAGTTGCTTCTCTTGGAGTTGCTCGGGTATCATTCGGACATCCAGAAATCAGACGAATATCATTGGTATGGATATTGTGAGCATTGTCGTGTATCTTATGTACATCGGCCGTATATCCAACTTCGAAAATCAGATGGATATCCAAGAAATCACTCGGATATCCAAAGCATATTTAAGGAATATCAAGCGGATATCAAAGTGTTTCCTTGGGTATACCATTGACGTGGCGCTTGTTTGAGTCCATACACGCTTTTTTCAGTTTCAAACCTTGATTCTTCTCACAGATTTGCAGTCCATCAGGAGCCGAAATGCAGATGTCTTCATCCATCTACCCATGCAAGAACGCGGTCTTTTGATGCCCATCTGGTGGATCTGGAGTGCCCTCTGAACGGCTAGACTCAAAACCAGTCTGACTGTGTTGAATTCAACTACTGGAGAGTATGTATGCTCCAAAAATCCTTGCATGAATCCTTTTACCACCGGTCTGGCCTTGTGAGGAATCGTGTGCCCATTTCGATCGGTCTTTCTGACGAATACCATTCTAGTTTCAATGGAGCTCCGATTCTCATCTCAGGGAACTGTCGTCCATGTCTCGTGAGCCAGAAGTGAGGAAAGTACATCATCGATCGCAGCCTTCCATTTCTCTGCAGCAGGCATGGACAGAGCTTCTCGCACAGAATTCGGAGTACGTAACTGAATTCCAGCAACTTCTAGAGCTTTCCCACGCTCAAAACGTTTTGATGCACTTCTGTCACGTGAGGGAAATCGATGCAAATTCGGTTCTTGGGGCTCTTCACCATTCTCATCGACAGAAGCGTAACCCTCGCCATTAATTCCATAAGTAGATGTCTGATCTGGAATGTTGCGTAAACCATTCCTCCCCATCGGAATCCTTTTTAATGTCAAGGTGTTCACCAGAATGTTCATGATAGGAGGATGAAACACTGTCTCCATCCTGATTGAAGCCTACCTGCTGTTCCATCTGATCTCCATGCAGTCCATTACTCTTCCTCTTCCTCTTTTTAACTGCGTCCATTCTATTATGTTCTCCGAATCTAGTCCAATCTCCAAAGGCTTTATCCTCAGCTAACCATTCCCTACCAAGGAAAGAATCTTCACCGATCCATACATCTCGAGAAAATAGAACAGAACCCGATTCTTTCAGCCATACCTTGTACTGAAACTTTCAGCAACATCACTCTTCTTCGCAATGGGTTTGATGACAGTGAAACTCGAAAAGTCATCCTTAAAGGATATATAGTATCGTGAGCCACAGAGCGATCTCGTCGACATGGGTCCGCATACGTCTTTATGAACAATTAAACCAACACAACCAGCTCTCGCCGGGTTTATGTGATGAGGAAATCGAGTTTGCTTCGCCTTCGCGCAAACGTCGCATATCTTCTAGAGAAAGTTGCAGTTCAAAATGGCTGAAAGGCATTCGAGCGCAAAAGTGACTTGATACTGAAGCGACTAGCGTGACCTAGGCATGCATACCATAATGCTTCCTTGACTTCTGATCGTACCATGTTCACGGATTGTACGTCCCGAATTAGAGTCTTCCAGTAATGACAAATAGGCCTTTGTCTCGAACGGCATGAATCTTTTTTACCGCTCCTTGGCAACCGATGCATCCTTTGCTATCAAAGTAGAACACATACCCCTTTTCACACAATGCGGAGCAAGACAACTAGGGCATCTGACATTTCTGGAATTATAAAACATTTTCCAGGTGTACGTCACGTTCGAAGACGTCTTCCTCGACTCTGATAGTGCAACGAAGGACGGCAAGACCTTCAAACGAAGCATGCAAAACACGTGAGTCACGAAGAAGAACTGTTTTGCTACTGACATTGCGAATGTCAAACAAACATCGGGAGTCGTTCATAACGTGCTGCAAAGCACCAGAATCAAGCACAATTTTCGATGCCTCTTCCATAGAGTAATAGCGTGCGGTCAGTACTCTTGCTTGATTAACGGAATTGGTGGCATAATCAACATGACGAACAATACTTCTGTTACCAAACGATGTCATTTTGTCCGGGCAGTTTCCTGCAATATGACCCTTCTTCCCTACAGGAATACCACGTTCCTCTCTCAATACGCTTTGCATTTGCAGTGCGATTACGATTATCATATGAAACTTGCAGTGCGTTTTCAATTTCTGTCGGGGAATCACGTGGAGACGAAATGCTCTTTTCTTCATATTCCTCGATCATGCGAGCTGAGACGGTGTCCAGAGTCAATTGCTTGTCCAATGTCTGCAGGACTGCTACGGTTCCGTCATACACGGATGCACTCTTCTCACCAAAAGAGGAAAGAAATATCGCCCCCTGCATGTCTCTACTAAGAGGAGTGCTGATCCCGGCCAATCGATTGATCTCTTTAAAACTGTCCACATACTGTTAAATCGGTTGTCTGGTATACTTCATACGCGTCGAACGGGATTGAAGTTGGACTCTTGTCGTTACGTTCGAAATAGCATACCTCTCCGGCAACTTCCTCCACATCTGAAAAGGATTTTTCTGATCTGCCCAGCAAGTTGCATTGGCTTATCATCAAGCCCGCGCATCAATAACGACCGAGTCTTGGCAATATCCAAATTTTTGCAATCAGCAAGAGTTGCTTCCTTACTTTCAATAACGTCCAGAGTAACATACTGTAACACATTCTCTGCTTGCAAAAGTGCTTCAATACGAGCTTGCCACACGGAAAAAGCTGCCCTTGAGCGACCAAGAAACTTCGGAACACGTGTGGCGTCGTCCATATTTTCCAATATGCATACGATATAACTGTTGAAAGATGGCGACAACACGGAGCGAGGAAAACGAAGAGTAGTGCGGGAGTAAAGTTTAAGCTGCTTTTTAAAGGCTTCCTGTGGGCTGAGTCTATAACCACTTCAAAGTGGGCGGATAATCGAGAACCAAGAGGGTGTGCAGAGCAACGCGTTTCGCGGAAGTTTGTCGCTTATGCGATTCATACTAATCGCTCCGGTACGGAGGTAATGTACAGCTCTTTCTGAGTTGCACGTGGATTAGCCAATTACTTGAAAAGGGTCACAATAGGAATTGGGCACGGTAGTGTACGCAGCATTGCTGGATTCTTCACACACGTGTAGTGCTTGCCACACCCATTTGGATGGAAACTTAGTATTATTTCTAATATTCTAGATAGTTAGAACATTTTACTAATATTTACCCTGACCGTGGGGTCGGCCACCCTACTTAGATAGGGGGGCTCGACTTACACCGGGCAAGTAAACGCAGAAAGCAAGTAGTGGCTCTGACTACTAACAAAGTTAGGAAAAGGAACACAAAATACAAATGTTCGTCTTTTGTGTGAGGTAGGTGCTGGAAGCTACACCCAGTGACCGCAATTAATGTGGGCCACACTATTTGATGAAGGCCTTTTCAGGCCGAGGAAACCAATATTAATGTGGCCCACAGTACTTACGGTACCACACTAAATATGGTACAAACCAAAATAGTGTGGCCCACGTTATTTACGTTTGACTCAAATAGTGTGGGTTCAGAACACGGGCGATCTCCCATCTACTGCAAAACAACTTCACCCTCAAAGTGACTTCGATGCTTCGCTACAATCTCTTGTAATTCTGGGAACAACTGGCGCTCTTCCCATAGCCCATTCAAGTTCAGCGCCAGTCCAGTGCGAATCATCGCCTTCCCAGCGTACGTTAACCCATCTATATCGCGCTGACGGTTAACGTCCTGCACAGTCAGAGCTGCTAAGCTTAGAAAATAACTCTTTTTTAGATTCATAACTTTCCCAGATCCCGACCAAGCGTTCTGACTAATCTTTTCCATCTTATACCGCTCCCATCTTGCGTTCCATGCGATCTTAATCTTCTGTATTATGAACGAGTCCGCTGGCTGCACCTTGTCAGTAGCATTGGCCGGAAAATATCTGATCTCAGTGCGAATAACATCTGCTGCAGCAGCCAAAGAAGGCGTCGAGTTGTGACCACTGCAGTTGTCGACATATAATACGCGCTTCCGGCCATCCGGCAAGGCTTTGATGACTTTCTTCTCTCCGAGCCACTGCGGCACCACTACAGTGTCCATCCATCCCTTGGGACCGCTGCGGTAGGCAACGTTCGCGACATCATCACGGACGCCGCGAATGGGGTACGACCTCTTTTGGTTTTGGAAAACCATGAAAACTGGTTCAACTCGGGCGTTTGGGCCGCCACTTATGCGAACCACGATAGTCATCCCTTCGCCTCCTGACACAACATCTGCATATTTCACATCAATTTCACCAGCAAACCCAAGTGTACGTCCATTGTCCATGTTGATTTGAAAATGGGTCTCATCCGCGTTCTCGACGTCTTCCTCTCTCAACGATCCATCCCGAAATGCTCGGGCAACCGTACCGAGGTGGTATGCAATTGTCTTGTTTATGAATGTTTCTTTTTCCGGAGGGATCAAATACTTTCCAGTATGCGCTCGGCTCACAATGCGAAAGCGATCAGCAAAACCTTGTATCCATCTGCGATTAATGCACTGGACAATCTTTTTCCCGCTCGAGTCCAACATATGGCTGTGGTACAAGGTGTTAGACGAAGATTGAATGAGGTGAAAGGCCAATGATTGGAGAGTTTTCCAGTTAAATTTGACTCCAAGCTTGCGAAGCCGGTCAAACGCAGCCACCATATCGATTTGTATTGCTCTGATCCAGGGTCTCATCTTTCGGCCACGACCAACTTTTGCCTTTAGATTCACTCTCTTTACGCCATTATATGTGGATCGTGTGATGCATATCCCAGAATCTTTTGAACGAACAGTTCCGTCATCGTTGAGGTAATCAAATCGTGATCTCCAGAGTCGACTGGCTTTCTGAAGGTTTGCTTTGGGACTACTGCGGAATAAAGCTGGAAAGTTGGCAATAGATTTGGATTCAATGCGTTTGGTGCCATCTTGATCGACGCATTTTATCATCCACGTAATGATTTTGATGCGGTCGGCAATGCTTAGAACGAGGTTAGCGTTTCGTTTATTGATACGCTGAGTTGGAGCTTGATTGTCATCGATATACTCTGACTGATGCGCTGTTTGTTCGTCAAACGTGATGGAGGGCGTGGGGTTGTTGACTGAGGAAGAAGCATGCGCATGCGCAGCTCGTTGGAAGGCTGCAAGAATGGGTGATCCTGTGGTTGGAATGGACATACCTGAGTAAACTGCTTGGAGACAGCGAGCTATGTGGGATGAGCGAGACAACTTGTTCGGTCGATCTCTTGCACCGTTTCAAGACATGCGCTGCTTTTTGTCTTTTCGCGCGGAAATCACTACCAGAATCCACACTAAATTAGTCCGTGCGTGCACCTGTTTGTACCGCAAATAGTGTGGGTTACTACCGTTCACACTATTTGCGGTACCACAGTAATTGTGCACCAACACTAATTGCGGTCACTGGGTGTATAGATATAAAGTAGTACCTCGTAGACAGAATAAACAACTAGGCAAGCCACAAGCTGCTGGACTTAGTTATCTTTCTACATTAAGGTACACGGATTCTGAACGCACCATAGCCTTTATTGGTGAAAACATGATTCTTGTATGCGTTTTGTAGATCAACGGGTTATGTTTATACCCAATATTTAATCCAGTCAAAAAGTTTCATATACGTCGCTACTACACTGACTACAACTTTGATTGGCGGTGTACACAGCATGTATTGGCGACGTGCGCGTGTTGTCTCACATCACCCTCAATTGTGTGACTTTCGCACACTTCGGCACAACAATATCAACAATAAAGAATAGTGTAGGTAGGAGAAGAGGCTAGGAGAGGAAAAGCAAACAGGAAAGGACGAGAATAGATTTTTCTTTACGCATATCAAGGAGGATAACAGAGACTACAAGTTTCCATAAGTTATCTGCTCTTTCCTAGTGATTAGATACTGGTGCAACGTAACCAACTCACGCAACGCTTCCTGAAAACCATGCTGATAACCAAGCCTGTAGCCCGGGAGGGACTTATACGGCTCGACAGAAGGCAAGGAAACAACGTCGGACATGCCATCCGAAGAGGAAGCGGATTCCTCCTGCACCGAGTCATCGCTGGCTTCTCAGGCCTCTGTGTACAAGACAGATACGGCGTACTCCCGTGGAATGAAAGGAAGCAATGTTGAAATATCAAAGAACGACAACGTGGGCTCGTCGGAAGGGAGTTGAGAAGTAACTGGCATGATGATGATTGGAAATGGATAATATTGCGAACGATGAAAGTGGTGGCGGCAGAAGAGAAAGGCGAGGACAATGTAGCTAGCCCGAATTTATGAGGATGCGGGAAAGGAAAAATGATCGAAGGAATTTACATTTGAGAGCCTTACATACGTGAGACAGTGTCGCACGGTGGGACATGCGCAACTCGCGCTTGATTCCATCAAAGACACGTGCGCATTCCAAAGTACCAGACACGTGCATCGCACGGCCTGCACGCGTGGCACGCGCCTGGTCGCGTGCACCGCATGTCAGGCACGTGTGGCACGTGTGGCACGCGTCTCGTCGCGTGCACCGCATGTCAGGCACGTATGGCACGTGTGACAGGTGTCTGGTTGTGTCCGCGGCATGGAAGACACGTGTAGCACGTGTGGCACGTGCTATGACGCGAGTCCTAAGCGCCAGGCACTTGCAGACACTTGTAACGCTCCTGGGGCTCGTGAGCTGCGCGCCCATGGGTTTCTGTAGCCTGACTGGCCAGAGCCGGAAAAGTGCTATTCAAGCAGCCTCCGGGCGACCCTCAGCCAACGCAGAAGGAAGACATCAACCACTAAGAACTGCAAAAGACTAAAATTTCTTTAGACGTCATTTATTACTAAGACATCTTTTTAAACAGTCCTTGTTCTGCTGCTACTAGCACTTCATCTCTCATATGGTGTCCGCAACATTTCGTAGTGTTGGGGGACTACTTCTACAAAATATCAATTTTTTAGATCTACCAGATTTAAGTCTATTGTAGATTACGGTAAATCACTGCATTTTCCTTCTGTGGCTCGACTTATCTTTCATGTTTCTATTTATAAAATAGTACCTATGCTGCGCTTTTATAATTTGACTTCTGTTTTCCAAAACATAATTTTAGCACGTTCTATTTGGAAATACTCCGGGTTTTTCCTTGTTTTCGTGGGGAACAGGGAACAAGTGCATCACACAACTTGTGTTCCATTTCTATAAACTCCCACAATCTGGGGAACTGATTTCTAAAGTGGCTACGTGAGCACGTTTTGGCTTGTAACCGCTGACCCGTTTTTTCTCCCAGAAATGGTCTCTTCAAATAACAAAAGTTGTAGAGCAACAGTGTGTAACAGCGTTATTCAAATATGTACACTTTTTCTTTCCAACACAAAACACCTTCTCTTTTTAAAGCCTCATCAATATTATTTGTTGGTCCTCTTTGCGGACTTAAACGCTTAAATGTGGAAGCCGTAACCAAGGCATTGCATCTTGTCGTTCACACTGGCGGAAAATATCTGACAGTGCTTTCTGTAACATGCACCGATTTTAACCAACTGGCCTCCAATCCCTGCTCTCACCTTGGAGAACTCTCTAAAATAGACCTAATTTGAAATTGTAATGAAGAAAAATATTACTTGTTCTCGCATCACTCGAAAAACGGCCAGTTGAGTCCGCGATAACTTTAAATATAAGAAAGGCCAAGCTCTGATGCAGCGCAGAGTGGGTTGCAATCTCGAGAGTGGGCAAACAAGAGCGGCGTCGGAGAAAGCGCATCTACAGGGTGTTCGAGTCCCGCTCTCTATAAAGGTAGGGTCGGTGGTAGAACCTTTACTGACTCGCGAGATCGAAAAATATTTCCACACAATGTGGGTCACACCTGTATAACAGGGCAGATGAATAGAAGCCGTATGGCGAAAATAATAACAATAAAAGAACAAATGCCCTGACGACGGTTTAAAACACCGCAGTGGTAGTCGTCGGATAAAATGCCTAGACATGTGGCGCCTGGCCTTTTTATGGACGAAAACCGTTCATAAGCGGCAAGAAAGTCAGAGCCAGAATCCCTTATGACGTTGATGTCCCGTCGGGTGGCAGGAAGTGCCACTACCTCTATAAGGCACTTGAAAATATCAACTAAAAATATCTAACTATCCGTGGCTGCCGGCCAACATCCTACACGTGTAAAACCCTAGAAGGCTTGCTGTGGCGCACCCAACATCGAGCCAACTTAGCACACGTGTGCAGAAACACTACGGTTTCTAGGCATACCCTAAAATAGGGCCACTACTACAGTAGCCTCTTATAACATGAGGTGTCAAAACCGGAAACGGATCATCAAACTATAAAAAAAGCCTTGGTGCATCACCACAAAGAGCATTTTGCTGTAGACAGGCAGGAAGCGGAAAGGTCTTCTTAGTATAAAGCGCCGCTTTATTGGAGTAGAGAACGAAATGCGCGTGTAAAACAAATCACTGATGAGTAGCAGACCATGGATGAATGCTAATTTGAAAGCAATCTGATTGTTCAAAATGACTTTTATTTCCCGGATGTTAACAGACGAGATAAAGGATCTATTTGATATTATAGTCGCACTTTAAATAGAACCTTGTGATGGTTGAAATGCGCATCTATTGTGTTTGTTTCTGGCCTTGACAGCTGCTACACATGTAAGCATGCTTCATTTTACGAAGACATTCCATACAGCAACGCTGCATACGGCTGCAAGTCGTATTCAACAAAGTACTAGAACCCGATGGTAGCTTCTCAGTACCCTTAAATGGTTCTGTGCCACAAACCATTAAAATTGTGTCTCAAGTTAGACTAAAAGTAAGCACTTATCCTCGAAGAGAATTGTGTTAGAGATGTTGTCAATGTATCCGTTCTAGTTTATATACAGCAAATCAGATAAGCAATATCATTCCATTCATGTTGAACTGTTCATCACCATTTGCGATTTGTTACTTCATTCTTGAATTACTTACCGCTAGTAAATTAGGTTTTATCGCCGCTTGAACAACCTTTCATCGTCAGACAGAACATTATATAGCAGCCTCAGATAATTTATAAAGGCGGCTAAAATTTTTCGAGAACCTTTGACGCAGACAGTAACATATCAGATATTAAGGCCACGGGGCTTTCAAAAAATAATAGCAGCCGCAGCCGTGCTTTCATCTGCTTTGTCACTTATTTCTAATAATAACTACAACATACCGTTTACTTTTATTTAATTAAAGTTAGTAAGTGACTCTAAGTATATGTTTTCTTTCATTTCATTTTGTATATGGGTAAGAATTTTTGTTTTTGTTTCGAATCAACTGCTTAATATAGGCGGAAGTCATTTTTGCGATGAAAAAGAAATATTATGGAAAGAGTCAAGAAATGTGAAAGTTCCTTCCGCTTTTGACTTTTTGAATTATTTTTATTTGTTATTTTCTGTTTTGCTGAAACACAATAGATTCGTATTTTTTACTTTCTTCAATGTTACTTGTCGTTGGTACAGGATGTCACGAATCATATCCAATTTTGCTTATGTAAAACGGGCAGTTATGGCACGTAGTAGACTTGCTCAAGAACTTTGTGAAAGACAACCATAGTCGGCACGTTTCGGAGAAGTAATGTAAGGCTTAAAGTACAATGAGGTACTTTAAGTCTTAAATTACCCCACGGTTATGTGGACTGTAAATCGCTTTCCTCTAATTAAATAATAACTGTTATTATTTAACGCATTTGCCCTTTAATGGTTATAGTTGCTATTTGACCTCTTGTTCCTGTATGCGTACCCTGCGGTCCGACAGAATGGGAGCCCACAGAATGGAAGCCCACGCAGGTATTCCAGCCCACCATCTCACTCTCCGTGAGTATTACATTTACCCTGTACGTGTATCTCGTCTTCATTGAGCCCCACACTGGCGACGCAGCAAGCACGGCGAAATGCTGTTTCAAAAACGGTTGCTCCAGCCATATTGCCGCAATAGGCTTAGGGTACGCATATGCAATCCGCCGTGCTCGTTGCGCCGCCAGCGTAGCTCAATAACGACTAGATACACGTACAGGGTAGATGTATTACTCACGGATAATGCGCGGATGGGATGGAATACCCACGTGGGTGTAGTAGGTTACGGGGAGTGGCCGCGTTAGGACTCGAACCTGTGTCACGGACTTTGTGGGAAAGAGCTCACGATGCTTACCAGCTGAGCTATGGCCGTTCATGTTCTTGCCTAGGGCACATGGCTGGAGGTGTTGAAGTACTGATAGTGTCTTCGATCTGCAGCTCGCTGACACTACAGTGGGCTTCGAGGCCATTTTGCACTAACCGGAACGATTGGTTCTCAAAAACGTGCCGATGGGCGTTCGCGTAGCGTCCCCACGGCGGACATTGCGACGGTAAATTATTGTAGCCGTACCGCCGCGGTGGGGGTGGTTGGAGCTCTCGCGTGATGCAGTTCCAAACTATTCTTTTTTTCAATCCTACAACTGCTGCCGACACTTTATTGATACTCGTTGGACATTCACATATTTTGCAGCCATTAGTCCAAGATCACTTTCAAAATTGTGCGTATTATTTCTCTACAAAAGATTGTTCTCAAAATATTTGTATTCTATTTTGCAGTAAAGAAATGTATTGTAAATATTTTCCATAGCAATTGTAATTATTTTAAAGGCTTTCGCAGCTTCAATTTAGAAATTGCTAGATAATGCTACGCAAAGTGTCGTTTGCATTTGTAATTCATGCTGCCAATCGTTATTATATGACAGAAACAGTAGGCTGTCTGCAACATTACCACATCACGAAGAACCCCAACATATCACGATAGAGATAATAGTATCAGAATATACCAAATTTCTCCATATTTGCTCTCATGATATCAGAATCGATAAGAACAAAGAGGGGAACCGAGTTTTTTCGTCGCAGAACACTCTTCTGCCGCATAAAAAGGTGGGAGGCCAGGATATGCCTGTGAAGTAATTTATAGTGCAGGTTTCTTATGTTTTTGAGTTGAATAAAATCCTTTTTGAAAAACAGAAGACGGAAGGACTCTGTTTGGAAACGTCTGTGATTTTATTGATAGCAAAAGTTTGAGGCATATGTATTTTTTGCATGTCACATGAGCTATTGAAAAGCATTAAAATGATTAGATTCTTTCCCATCTCAGAACATTAACATACTGTATACGATATAAATACAATTTTGAAAAATATATTTTCGAATCACTACGAATCACAGAAAGCATGTGGGACAAGGCCAAAAACCTCACAAGGTCTGAGTACAATGAGAAGGAAGCATCTCCGCTACAAAAACTTGTAAAGCTTTTCTTACTGCGTTGCAAGTTGTCGATGTTACTTCTAACGTCTATGGAATTACAAATACGCATTACTTCTAAACAGACTTGAGCCACATATTTAAAAGATTATCAAATCAATACCAGATCTATTTCGGAGATGACATATATCATAAATATATTGAGGAAGATCATTATTGGTCTATGGCGATCTTGCATTATTTGAAAAACAGTTAGAACATTTTAGGACACTTTAAAGTAAATGCTTCCGAGAACATTGACACATTTTCTCGATAGTATCTTTGCAGATATAGCAATGTACAACTTTGCGCATTGTTACTTAGAAATCATGTACTCAATGGAAACAATGCTTCGTATTTCTCAATACAAATTATGCGTTGACTAGTACTCCAGTGCCTTGTTGGAAACACAATCAATTTTCTTACATCTTCTTAACAAGGCAATTGCAATGCTGATTGAACGCTGCAATTTTAATTTGAAAAATTCAATAAGGAAATACAAAAAGAAGCTTTTGAAAGTTTCCCATATTCTCAGTCTGCTAGTTTGGTCTTCGATGCAGAATGTATACGAGCGGTAATATTGGATATATACCAAACACTGCGAGACGCACCATAACCATGGAAAACGTGCCAGTGCATCCAGTGAATAAGAGCAAAGCTCTAAAAGTTCTGTCAACAGGTTTTCGAGCTTTGCAGAATCTACTTACGGAAGCTTTGCTTCTCTACATTCTAATGTTTGGCTCTGGGACAATTAGTTTGGGAACCGCTTCATCCCTCCGTAAACTTTGCACCTTCAATCAGGAGGAGCATATAAACCGAACTAGTCAAATATGCGTCGATGAGGATTTCATTGCTGTCCAGTCTTACAGAGGCAGTTCGAGCTACTCCTCCGGGCCTAATAAACGCTTCTGGTGCGAAAGCCAGAAGCAATGGAGGAGCAAGAGCAAGTGGAGCAGATGAGGCAAACCAGTTACCGCTCTCTTGGTATGCCCACTATTCTTCCTTGCTGGCTTTCAAGTTTACTCCCTTGTTTCTTCTTTTGTTTGTGATGTGCTGTTCCTTTCTTGCCGATTGCTCAGACGCGCCAACAAGCGATTATAGCAGTTAAGTCTTAATTTGTGCAAGGTATTTGGGCTTTTGTAGCAGTTAAAATGGCCTGGATTATAAGAGCCTTTCCAGCAATGAGAATAGCCCCATACACAGGGCCGCTGTAACAACTATAAGAGCCCTCATATGACATATGACTTATGGAGGGCTCTTATAGTTGTTACAGCGGCAATGTTTATTAGGGCGCTTCTACTTAGAATAGCCCTAAACTTTGACGCCATTATTAGTGCTAAATAAGCCCCGGGCCATTGTAGTCGTACCGCCGGGGTGGGGGTGGTTGGAGCCCTCGCATGATGCAGTTCTCCGAAAGTTGGTTGTGCAGTCATACTGGTATTAGATATTGCCGCATTAAGTCGGGAGCAGCGGTTTTTGAAACAGCACTCCGCCGTGCTTGCTGCACCGCCAGAGTGGCTCAATGTGGACTAGATACACGTGAAGGGTAGATGTAATACTTACGGATAATGAGGGTTGGGCTGGAATACTCGCGTGGGCGTCGAGGCCTCTTTGCACGGGCCGGAACGGTTGGTTCTCAAAATCGTGCAAATGGGTGTACGCGTAGCGTCCCGCGGAGGACAATACGACGGTACATGACGCAGAGCGCACCGAACAGGGAAAAAGCCTCGTCCTTATCCATACACGACCACGCTCTTCTTTTTGGCGGCCGTACTCGCACTGGTAGCCTGAGAGTCTTTGCCCTCGTGCTCGCACAGCTTGGCACCCCACTCGGAGAAAGTCCTTCGATGCTATCCAGCGGTTGCCACCCACGCACCTACTAGCCTACCCCGCATGCTCTAGGCTGTGAATGGATTGCGGCTGTTGTGCGGCCGCCAGTGGCGAATTAGTGACACGCCACATAGGTTGCCGTCGGTATCAGATCGCGATCACTGTCACCATAACCGGCAGTTGCTCTTGCCATGACCTAACTCTATCAACCACTTGATCCCGGTCGCCGCCACCGTAAGCCATACCGCTGCGACGCTCACCCACGCCTTCTTCATGACGTCGGGCGAGCTCACTTCAATTTGCGCCCCATCAAAGCGGTATCACCACATTTTCCCACTACCTAGATCGAAGTTTGATCGCGCAAGAGCGAGAACGAAAACTTGTTTTCGTTCTCGCTCTTGCGCGATCTCAATCGCTGCCTATCGATCCTTACTCGGTGATGCCATGGCGGTGCTCTAAAAATGGTGGCTTCTCTGATCTTGTGCATCGACTATTTCTCGGTGCGTTGCCGCAGGTGTTGAGGAGACGACAGACAGCCGCAGTTTAGTGTCTCTGTCACTTCGGATAATGTAGTTGAGTTGTGTCGCTCGTGTCTCTTCGTACAACCCGTTTCGGGCTTTACCTGCAGCTTAAATCTCTATTACTTATCTCGACCGTTCGAGTGACCACGCCAGCAAAGCCGCAATCGCACTAGCGAAAGCCACCATCACTCACACCGAAAGCCGCCATCGCCTCAGGGAGATACGAGGGCTTTGGTGCTGACCGCTTTATCGTCATCCAACAGGCCGGCGCTGGCAAGATGAATGTTTACATTTAGCAAAGAATCCCTGACGATGTCCTGAAAGAGAACGAGCCATCATCATCTGAACGCCGCTCGCAACACTACGTTATTCAGCCCCAAACATCTACTTACGCTGGCATACCTGCCCCTGCAATTGAAAACCGAAACCAAGCTTCGTTCTTACTGTGTTTACGGTAACAGCTCCGTACATAAACCTCAAACTACTGAACCTGTGATAAAAGATTGTTGTACATGCCGGTTGCCGTACGCTGTGCACATCCAAGAGCCGCTCACGTCCGGAAACTAACATCTTAAACGACTACAACGCAGTCACGTCCAGGTTGTTGAAACTTGTACGACATATCAAGCGTGTCAGTTATATACGTTACACAAATCAAAACATGCTTGCGATGATCCGTGTGCCAGGCACATTGTGCAAATCGAGAACGCATATCCTCAGAGGATCATCCTCTTCATCGCCTGTTTTCTTCCTGTCAAGAGATGGTACAAAAGGCATGGGTTTTCAATCGCGTGCGAGAAGTAAGTTACGCATCAGAACTTCGGCTGCCGTGCGAATCATCTCCTCCGAATGAATCGCTGAAACCGTGATCTTCACTGCGTCCTTGGGCACCTTCAATTCATCCTCGCAGTAAACAGGACGTGAAACCAGAATGCCGTCGTTCAAGCAACGCTTCTGTACGTCAGTGAACAACTTCCCATCCGCGTCATCATCATAACGCCTTGCGAACCAAAGTGGTGAAAGCTCGTCACCATCGATGTACCAACCCGCTTCCTTCAGCTGGGCCATGTCCATTAATGACTTCATTAGCTTCACATTACACCGAAGTCGAGATACTAATGATTTTCCTTCTTGCTCTGCCACAGAGAGTGCCGCCGTCGCCGCCGCCGCCAGAAGCGGTGGTTGAGAGGCGGAGAAACAATATCTAGCTCCCGAAAGACGTCGATGTTCAACCACTTCCGTATTTCCCACACAGAGGCCACCGACAGATTCGACGGCATTTCCCAAATCGGCGGTGCAAATCTCAACATCGTTCCGCGCGATTCCAAACTGCTGCAACGCTCCGCGCCCTCCATTTCCCAAAACGCCGATAGAGAAACTCTCATCCAGCAGCAATCGAAACTTGTACTTATTCTTCAGCGCCACGATGCGATCCAGCGGCGCGACATGCCCCGAGTTGGTGTTAATGGCCTCCACCACAATGAACCTTCTCTGCACATGATTCTTATCTTCATACTTTTGGCAAACATCCTTCAAAACGGCCTCCAGACTGGCCATGTCATTATGTCGAAATGTGATCATGTTGGCGCGAGAAAGTTTGACGCCTGAGGACAACGCGAAGTTAATGTGTTCGTCAACAACGACAATATCGCCACGCTTGCAAAACGCTGGAATAGTGGAGTTGGATGTAGCGGCTCCGAAAGAGTACAGAATTGCGTTAGAAGAATCGCAAAACTTGGCCACCTGATGTTCACATTGCAAATGGAGATCGGTAGTGCCGTAGAAGCCACGCGGACCACACGCGCCACAGCCATAGTCGCGCATGGCCATTCGGGATCATCACTCATCATGATCTCAATCATCACGCAGCTCGAATCCAGTTCCAAAAAGTCGTTTATCGCAAGGTCCAGCATGGAAGTTTGTTCACGAGGGTGCTCCATGCCGTCGGCGGAGCACGGCGCAGAGATTATGTCAATGGTGACGGTTGCACCATTCACAGCTACGATGTTGACGTCGAGAGGCATTTTGTCCCGCGCGGCGTTGGGAGGAGCGGTGGCTAGCGACGGCGGGCGCCACGACGTAAGCATGGAGGCAACGGCTGTGAACGGGTCGGTTTGTTGGAGCTGCCATGGTAGATAGGCGCGGGTGAGAGCTAGGTAGAGAATGAGCAGGAAGAAGAGCGCCTCGATGACGCGATAGTACGTCTCGGCGGAAGGGATGAATGAGAGGTGCGCCGAGAGCACTCGGAATAGCGCGAGTTGGGACGATGCCATGATGGCGATAGGCGATGCACACGTGGGCAGGAATGTGCGCGGTGCCGGACTTTGACGGCGGCTGGGCAGTCGTTGTGCGCACCCATGGAATGGTGCGCTGAGCGCCACGTGGTCCGTGTGGCGCACTACGTCACGTTGTTCGCACACACATCTTTATTCTGTCAGGCAGTGCGGGGGTAAGCTGATCGTTCCCTGTCCTGTTGAGGCATTTCGATCAAACGTCGTGCATGGCGACTAACCATCATGAATCACACTCAAGGAGCGGTAGTTTGCTTGAGCGTGCAGAATGATACGTCTTAAATCGATTTCGTTCCACGAGAGGCGCTGTGATAGTGCCTCTTCGTACATACGATGAATGAATGAATGAATGAACAAGAATCGGCCCTGGCGGTCTTCTGCTGAGACTGTAGGCCAGGATTTGTTCAGGGAACCAAACCAATTTTTAGAGCCAAATAGGCTGGATTAGTTCAAAAAATTGGTTTGGTTCGAAATTTGGTTCAAATCCAAACCAAAAAAATGCTGGTGCTCGTTTTTCAGAATCAAAGCCTTTTGATTAAGTTTTTGGTACGCCTGCAAATGCTCTAAGAGCATTCGCACCAAGAGTACCAAAAAAATGTCTACGTGTAGAGATTTATTGGGTGATCCAATCAATTGGAACAGGAATCAAATGAATTCGTTTACGGTTCTCGTTTTAAACACCAGAAGAACCAAGAAGGACACCAAAGTTTCGACAGGTGTTGGCTTAAAGCTACTAGTGATAAGACCACGCGTTCTCGGTTGTGTATTTCATAAACTGGTTTAACAATCAGGGAAGAATCTGTGCTGAAAAGAAGCAATATTACTTTTCCTGTGTACAAAACACAGCTGAGAAGACTGCAAAGCACAAATAGTTGAGAATCTTTGTTCGTTCGAGAGAGCATTTGCCCGGGCGGGCACCGCACACTGCTCTAATCATGCACATTGGGCTCGTGACCAGTAGGGGATCGATGTGTCGGCTCCATCTTCCTTGTGGAATCCGTTCTCATCAGCGTTGACATGGCTCTGGCTTTGCGTCGCCCGAAGATGCAGGCTCGTGATGGGCTGTGGTGACGTGTAGAGTAGTCGAATGCGTACATGCTACCAGCAAGCGATACAAGCGAAGCCAAAGCAAACTCACAAGCGGAAAAAAGTAATAAGCCGCTAGATTTTACAAGCGTGTACATACGCGGGTTAAGGTTTGGAGCGCTTGCATCGCGCCGCAGAGGAGCAGCGGCCAGTACGCTCGGCGTCCTTTCCTTCGACTGGGCGTGCATCACCTAGCTTTGCCGATTTTTTGCAATGGCACCGACTCTTGCCACTGGAACGTTTCTTCCTTTCTCCCCCTACATCTTCAGCATCCAGTTTAACATCTGCTTCATCACTGCGCCGAGATGACGATCGGCGATCCCCTTTTCCCTTTCGAGATGAATCGTGGCGGTCAGTTGACGAGATGTGTAGCTCTTGAGGATGCTGCGAATTTTTCTGGGCCGGGGCTGATTTCGAGCCGTGTGATGATGACGACGGCTGCTGTTTAGAACTCTTCTTTCGCTCTGATTGAGAGGAGTGGTGACGGTCGTGAAGTCGTGAACGGCTATGATCCTCTGTCCTTTTCGGCTGCACCAGTGTTACGGTGTGGGCGACTCCTACCTTGCCACTTGATGAAGCAGAGCGACATTGGCGTAGATTGTCGAAGTGGAACCGCGGTCGAACGGCCTTTTGCATGTTGAAGGTTACGTGCCGAGCCGGCTGTGAGCGCGATGACCCCAAACATCTAGGCGATAAGCAGCGCGATGGATGGCACAAGATGCCTTTCATTGGCTTTGCGTGTATATTGTAAGTGAAGTACGGGTTCTCTGAGAAAAGGACATTGTATGCGGCCATCCTTCACTATGGGTAGAAGAGTGTGGCTCGTAGCTGCAGACGAGAGCTGGCTCACCGAGCTGTCGAGTGGGGAGTGCGAGGCTCCCTTTTATCTTCCACTGGGCCCGCGACGACGAGAGGCTCTGGCCCGTAAACGGACGCGCGCAGCACGAAACGTAACACTGATCGCTCATGGGCTGTTACGAGGGCCTCATTATCATAATTAATCTCGAGGTGGCTGGGGCCGCCGTCCGGAATTCAGGTTCCCCGTTCTTGCTCTCTATTTGCCGCGAACTGGGCGGAGCTTCACACTTGCGGCGCCTGTCCGCGCTCGCTGTGCTGCAAGTGCTGCGCGACGATTGGTTCGTTGCTTTAAGCCCTAGTGGTTGGTGCACTAATGTTGCATGTGCGTGGTGACACGTGTGCATTTTGAGGATTGTTTTGGTCTTGAGGGGCAGTAAGGTGCCACCTTCCTGCGAAGGTAAAAGTGCACACTCTGGGTCCATACACATCTCTGTCTGTTTTCTAAAAAATATAGAAAATAAAGATCTAGTGCATCAAATGCATGGCTCTACCACAAAGCTGTCCAATCTAACTGCATCTTTGTTCGAGGTATCGTTTCGTTCTTGTGATTGCCAAGGCATCACAGCGAAATGGATATAGATATTTTCCAGAAACAGTAGAGGTAGTTGAAACCTCTTAGAGAGATCAAAAGCATTCAATATGCCAGCAGTGAATAGCAGTATATAGGACATAGAACGAAGGACAAATTTGTTCAAACAAAAGAATACCCTGCTACATATAAATGCTAAATATTCTGAAGAAGCGTATATAACTCTGCACTACTCAATAAAAGATAAAAGAGTGGCTATCAGATTAATAAACTTTTGCAGGACATAAATATATACTCTTCGTAAATATCAATACTTCTATCAATTTGTTTTGAAAAATCAAGCCTACATGAGATACAATAAGCTTATATTTCAGCTTTTCACAAAAGGTACTATCTCTTCTTGACTGCTTCCAATGGTTTCGAAAATGAACATACGGTGAGCTTTAAAATAAATAATTGAATTACGATGACCATATTTTTATAGAAGAATAACGTTGCTAAAGACAAGATGATGGGGCGCAGATGGCAGCAAGCGAGGGAGAGACAGACAAGAAGACCAGAGAGCTATAAATCAAAACAGGTCTCTCTTTGAATCTGCTTCCCGAGTCTGCGTTTTTTCGCTTGCGCTTGTGCCTTTATTGTCCTCCGTCGGGCAGTACAGGTAGATTTGAGTCCCTTTATTTTGCACCAACAAATTGCTAGCTCCTAAAACGGAGACTGCATCTCATTTTTAGAGTCAGCCTCGTCTTGAGCCACCGCTGTAGGTAGCTTTCCGCATCGGAAACTCTGTACAGCTACTAACGTGCCACTAGCAAAGGAAATATCAGCATGCGTAGCAGTCAACAAAGTATTATATTGGTTCAGTGTTGTTGTTCTAGTAGACATAATTTTACCAGCATTTGACAGCTTTGTTTGTGCAATATGGCGTCTTACTTCTTTATCCAAGACCACATCAAGCAGTAATGTAGTGCATTCTAATTAAAGGAAGAACATGAAGCGAAACAAGTTAACCGCTTGTTTCTCAGCTTCAAAGCTTCCCAAAAAAAGGCGTAAAGTGCGTAAAAAAACTTTCTTTCGAAATAAAATTACTTTCAGCTTCCCAGAAATACCATGACAAAAAATGGTGATTAATCATTAAACACAGAAACGAAAGCGAATATAAAAAGTTGCGCAAAGAACAGAGACATTGCCAGTAACTTTTTTTCTCTTGAATGCTTGTCAGCGGCAATTTCATTGTTAGTCTTGTTGCACATCATGTTTTCCTCTGCGCTACTTTCCTTCGGTCAAAAATGACAAGCGTTCATTTTGCTACGGTAAACAGCCGTCTACCTGGCGTGATCATTCAGCATGCTAAATACACTTTTTCGTTCATAACTTCATTCTAGTATATGCTGCATGTTTTTGGCCCTGCTACACTTGTTTGAATGGAAATCCGCGCCACTTTTTTTGACAAGCTGCGCTTTAAAATGGAAGTGGTGCACTTCCAAGTGGAAGAGCAGCTCTTTCATGTGCACACTAGTACACATTTTGACATTGCTGGACTCAAAAATTGTATCAAAAATGAGGTTTCTGTAGTATGCATCTCTTCCCACAATCCACAATGAGGCAATTTCTAACAAAAACATCTCTAAAACTTTTGCTATCTACTACGTACCAAGATGTGCATTTAAAAGCAAAGAACGAGATCTTTGAAATGCACATGGATTGATGAAATTCAAGATAGTAGAGAGGAGTAATTCTTAGTTCAGTATCGCTAGTCTGAGGATATTCTCACCCATTCCATGCCTGTCCGGCAAGAATTAAGGCGTTAGAGATGCTTGGGCGAACGTAAGCCTTACGGGCGCCCAGGCAGATATAGGTACATATATGGGCCGCTTTAGGGCAATT
The DNA here is from genome assembly GCA_022539475.1 of Gracilaria domingensis. Classification (NCBI taxonomy): domain Eukaryota; phylum Rhodophyta; class Florideophyceae; order Gracilariales; family Gracilariaceae; genus Gracilaria; species Gracilaria domingensis. The sequence goes on from VCMS01000283.1 coordinate 91,231, forward strand.
TTGGTTGTTTAGAAGACTTCGTTTTGATTTCTGGATCCCTTAATGCGAACGTGTCTGATAACGTCGCTTCTGGATTAGCTCTTTATTTTTTCAGTAGCAATTCTGAAGATATTAAATTGTGAGTAGGATTTACGTACAATAAAAACAGTTTACAAAAAAAAGAAGTTTTTCTAGTTTTAACCCGCCAAGTTTTTAATCCCAACTTAAATACTAGTACACATAGGTTGTGTTGCACAAAAGGTAAAAGGCAGTTTTTAGTAAGAAGACATTGCTACTGTTATATGCTATTCCCAATAGATAATATATGATTTGCTTCGAATAATGTCTTTCATATTTTAACACAGTACTAAAGGCAACCTGTTTTGAATATTTCACTTTTCCGCCTCTACTTACCTCCTTGTAAGTTACTAACGCTTAGTTCATTACGGACCACATGAATTGAATACGTATGTTGTGACACAAAACATGAACTGAAGGCTATGAGATTAGGTCCTGACAATCTATACTGCATATCGTAGATCTCTTGTGCTCTAGTGACTCTAATAAAATTTGACTCAAATAACTATGTGACAATGCGATCACTTCTGTCTGAAGCTTATTAATATTTTTAGTTCTTCATATACATATATATTTTGTTTTCCTAGCCTAACTTACGTAAAATTGCAAACGTTTTGACTATTAAGTTTCTGAACTATGACGTAACAGTCTTTTGTATTTAAAATCCCAAAGTGAAAGAAATTATTTATCACTTGCAGTATGTCATGCTTTAGGTGCTCGTTTTGAAAAAAGTGGTTTGTTTCTTTATTCTTATCTACAATGATCGTTTATGATCTTCTTGATCAAGGCTTCAGAATATGAAAATAAAGAAGCTTCTTGGAGGATCTGTATATTTTTAAAAGGCCTATACAGAATAAAACAAACACTCATTACAGCATAGCAACGCAATTTTCTTGCGCGCTCCTATAATGCCTAAGGGCGCCCATAACAGTTATAGGTGCCCGGACGCCCTTAAGCGCTATAGATTCCCGGGCAGCGGTAACGTACCCCAAGGCCCATACTCGTCTCTGTAGAAAGTGTAGGAAAAGCATAGAAATCTTAAAATGTAATATACTGCTTATGCTTTTGTCTCTTCGCAAGAGTGCGAACATTTCATAATAAACAAAATTATGATATAGTATGCTGCTAGTAAAAAGAAGCCCTTTGAGAGAATTTTGTTGTAGGGTAACGGCGCACATCTCCTTCTTTTCGTGGACAAATATCTCAAATATCTGAATTACATACCGGTTGATGACTCATTATCATTATTAACACATCATTCATCACGGAATGATTTGTGCTATATTGAGTTGGATAACTAATGTCAAATTTGTTTTGAACGTTAAAGCAGAATTTCATTTTGGTGTGAAATGCAAAAGAAGCTAGATTGTGTCTATGAAACTGTTTTCTCCGTATAAAGAAATAAAGTTAAAGTGCTGAATAAAAGATATTTACGGTTTCACCCTGCCACTTTTGAAAAAGAAGCGCAAACTTTTCACTTTTGTAACTCTCAAGCTTTAAAAGTTAGTGAATGTAGACGTCAAATTCTTGAAATCTTGAAAACATTTCATCATATTAACCAAATAGTGAGCTATGTAAAACTGTATATACTTCTAACTCAGAAGCTTAATAAATTGCGGAAGTTGCTAAAACTCACCAAGTTCTTGTGGTGCAAACCCAAAGCAGGTGAAACACGCAAAAAATGTCCGATGTCCTGTTTCTTGTGGAAAAAAACTCATTAACTAGCCTTACCTATATGGGTTGTACATGTACACAAGCTCACTCTCAGGGTGCCATAGTGAAAATTGAATAATGTATCTCTCACTATACTAAAACGAGCGCAATATATATCGGCCTCAACTCGTTTACGCTCCGTAAAATGGCATTGCCTAAGCAAAGCCATCTACGGGCGCTAGTTACGATTCAATTACCTAGCTGTCGAAAGCTCCCATATTTCATGCATTTCATAAAAATGTAGTACAACGTGCATTGGTGCACCGTTCACTTATCAAGAGCATTTTTGTCAAATTACCACTAGAATCGGGTTCGTTCCACATTTCATGCTAGATATAGTGCTATAAACAATTAAAGCATGGAAAAATTCTGCTTACAGCAAGCCTTTATTTAAAATATGTAACTCGGTCACAATCTCTTGCAGCCTTGCATTTACTAAATATCTGTCGGACAATATCGGGTACAAAATACATTATAATTTGTGCAAGGAGAACTATCTGAAGAAAGTCTTTTATCTTGTTTAAATGATAATGTAAAAGTCAGCGCATTATAATTTCGAGGCTATCAAAGATAATTTGCGATAACTAGAAATATATCAGGTTTCAGGCGCTAGAGGTTTCGTTTTAGAACGTCTTCATACACGTAGTGATCGCGATAAAGCGCCGACATGAATAGTGCCTTGCTCAGTATAATGCTGCCCCAAGCGGCGTGGCGCGACTGTTCCAGTTATTAGTAACGGAGATGTTCAAGATTAACCTCTTTGGTCAGCATATATTTCCTGATCCCAAATAATGCTACGCCATTTTCAGTGGCATGGAGTAGCACTATAGAGTAGACCCTACTGTATCTTAAATTTTGAAGAAGTAACATACGTTTTATATTTCGTTCTTGGATAATTGAAAACCTCATTTTTACAAATTGTAAACTACAGTATAAACAATAATCAAGGGCATGGACAAAAGTCCTTAAGAGATCTGTATAGATTAGACTCTTCGTTTACTTGAAAAAGCTCCAATCACAGAGAGGGTGTCAGCGAGAAAATTGCGGTCAAGAAAGCTGAGTGGATGAAGAAAAAGCGAGCTTCTTAAAATGGTTTGAGGTAGAATGAAACAATCATGAACTTAAAAAAATTATATTTATTCTTCTTAGTCAAATTGGGTTGAGTCTAATACAATACAACCAGCAACTATGTATATAGTTAAATACTTTGAAACGTAAATCATATTTCATTAATTCCATCTCTCGAAAATGACAACAATCTTTCGAAAAACATGCCTCAAAACGCACATTTTGAATGTAATGCTTCATTGTAGTATGCGTCACCAGCATTTTTCGCCAGCAAAAATGAAAAGATCACCTAATACTTAGTCCGTCAGTAGGCCAGAAATAAAGTACTTTGTGGAACGCAATCAAGCAAAACAGGCCAGCGCAGTCTATAAAGGAAAGAAGAAGATTGATTTTAAATCATTTCATCTTCTGAGATAAGCTGCCTTAATATTTAATTTTGTACACTGAGACAAGCAAATTGTCAACACGGACGTAGCCGTATTACAGTAATAACGTCAAATCTACAAACAATATAACAGCATTTTAGTGGGCAGTGCACCGTTAATAAAAACGACTATTAAACGTAGTATCAGTAAGTTGGAAATTTTCTTCAGCAGCTATCGCAGATTGGTAATGAAAATTTGTAATCACTACGACGCAACTGTTTTCGCCGATCGTCACCATCAATCAACTACAAAGATAAATTTAGAACTTACTTTTAGAGAGGTAATATAAGCTTTAAAGAACTACACTGAAAATTAAGCCTTGCATAAGTGTCAGAGATAATCTGAGAAAGTCAAGTTCCAACTTCGGTCGTAATATAGCCGACAAAAAACAGTCTATATTGCTACATAATGTTTAAATTGCTTCGTAAGTTAGCAAAGTATTTCCCAAACTGGAGACTATAAATAAATGAAACGCGCTGAGACAGTACTGTACCTTCTAAGGGTTCGTCTGGCAGCTCTCAGGTGCACTCAAACCACGGTGCGCACAATACCACTAACCGTTGCATTCCTGTAGATTAAAGTTTGTTTAAAATTGGGTTGCTATTGTAAAGACATCATCATTCATAATTGCAATGATAAAAATCGTGAACCATATCTTGCCCTGATACTGTAGCTGGGCTACAGTATCAGGGCAAGATGTGGCTCGCAACAAACGCTGGGCTCAACCTTCCTCTCGCCTTGCTTAGTCCGTGCTTCCCACACCTGCTCTTTCTTGTTGTACTCTCCAATTTTATGGCATCTGAGCACTCAAAAGATGTCTAATGTTGGGTCACAATTATAATATTTCGTATTCTAATTTAAATTCTTTCGAATTGTCACACTCATTCTAGTTCTTGTAGAAACATGAAACCACTCAATTCCATGTGTTGTTCTGTAGCTCAACGTTTCTGTTGCACAAAATCCAAAGCATTTTAGATACTGCAATCTGATTCGATAAACGATCTTAAGCCAAGTTACGCTTAGAAAGTGCGACTGCAACATTGGCTTTTACTTTCATCTATCCCATTTTATCAATCTGATTCAACTCAAATATCGCAAAAGCGCTGCGCCGTCTGTGTCAGTCATTTTTTTGACCTTTACGTAGTTTAGGTACTGAATTCAAAAGCTCGTTTAAATCGACAGTAGAAAATTGTTGTAAATGATCCCCATACTATATCCACTTTAAGAAACACTGGTAAAAAAACCCGCTTTCATGGGCTTCGATACATGTCAAATTTGTGGTGCAAAACCCTCGACGGGAAGCAACAAACCGCGTCGCGGACGAGCACCTCAGGGTGTTCAGGCCCTGCTCCCTGTGAAGGGCAGTCGAGCGGCAGAACCCTCCGATAGGGCCAACACGAGCCGGGTGTAAATCCGGGTGGCCCCGATCTGGGCGTGCAGTCGGAGGTAAAAGGGGTAGAATCGACGTAGGTATCCGGATGGTTCCGGCGAGCCACAGCGAGTGGGGGTATCCAGCCCAACGGTATGGGACGACAAAAGATCGACAAACGAGCCGCACTGCGGAGCACTGACTCGCGATAAGCGGGAAAACTCCCGAGACAAATAAAACAAACCTACAATGTAGGGCAGAGTAGCGAAAGCCGTAAGACGGAAATGACAACAATAAAATAGATAAGAAAAGTGCCGTGACGACGGATTAGTACTCCTCAGGGACGGAGGTTGGTTGATCAGCCCGGAATTGCGGCGGTATTCCCCAGGATGGGGCTGGTGACCGTGCGCAAGCGGCAAGAAGATCAGAGCCAAAGGCCTCGTTGAGGTTTACTTCCCGTACAGTGGCGGCAAGTGCCGCCACTTATATACGGCACTTGAAAATATCAATTAAAATATCTAACTATCCGGCGCTGCCGGCCAATACACTACAGGTGTGCCCCCGTGGCATGCTTGCCACGGGGCCCGCGCGATCGGGCCAACTTGGCACACGTGTGCAGAAATACTACCCTTCCTAGGCATACCCCAAAATAGGGGCACTACCCCAGTAGCCTCTCATAACCTGAGGTGTCGCAGCCGGTAACGGATCAACAAACTATGAAAAGCACCTCGGTGCATCCCCACAAAGGGCGTTTTGCTCTACATCTCCCCCTTCTCAGGCTGAGACACCGACTCCGTCGGCTCGATACGCCTCGCGATGGAGGTATATAAGGAAGTCTCCCAAGACGGGTCTGCCGAGAACTGTTCGGAGCCACCAACACCTCCGGTGTCAGTAGCGAACCTCGTCATCTCGAGCCCTCCCGCGATGTCCAACGCACCGAACGGCCCTCCGTCCTCGACGGCACGCATGCAAGTATCGAACCCGCCGTTCCGGTCTGTTCCTCTCCCGCAGTCGGCGGCTGCCTCCCAGCCGGGTTCTTCCGGACAAGATCACGCTCCAGCTCAGGCTGGTCCCGCGCCCGTGTGGGATTGGTTCAACGCCGAGATGCCAGCTACGCTGGGTGGATGGCCTACCGCAGGCGCGTTACGCATCCGGGATCCCCACCGGCACAGTTTCCTTTTTGCCCAGGCTCCCTGGTTTGACGCCGAAGCCGTTCGGGATACAGAGCTCGTCGACTCGTACGCTGTCGACGGTCAACTCCCTGGTGGGCTTCCTGCTGACGTTACCCGTTCATGGGACTGGATCGCCCGCGTTGCGGTTATACCGAGCTGCCTGTTTGTAGGTCGAAACGGGACGAGACAATTCGCTCGCAATGAGATGGCCCGCATTGGGTACGCGCGACACTTCCGAGCTCCGAACGAACATCCGGTGCCGGCACAGTACCAGTACGATGTGGCACGTTACCGAACTTTCGGCGAGGTCGGCTACGGCGACCATCTAGCCAACGCGTTGGACGAAATTGACCGATATTCGGATACCGTTCAGCCGCAGCAGGAGTTGATCCTGTGGGCGCGGCCGATCCTTCGCGCCGAGTTCCGGTTCCTTCGCCGTCCTGGACGGTCTCAATTTCATGAAGGCCTCCGCTTCGAGAGGAAATGGCGTTCCCGCTTCGGGGTACTGGTGCCGTACCAGTGCACGGAGGTAGAACGCATTGCGCGTCACTCCCATACTGGGCGATACCTGCCGCTGCCGTCATTCTGGCCTGCGGTCGAAGTCCCACGAGGGTGTCACGTAGAGCTACCGCCCTGCCTAACTTACATAGGCTCGTACTTCATGAACGATCCGCCTCGCGGCCTGTGGAGCATCTGTAGAGCAAAACGCCCTTTGTGGGGATGCACCGAGGTGCTTTTCATAGTTTGTTGATCCGTTACCGGCTGCGACACCTCAGGTTATGAGAGGCTACTGGGGTAGTGCCCCTATTTTGGGGTATGCCTAGGAAGGGTAGTATTTCTGCACACGTGTGCCAAGTTGGCCCGATCGCGCGGGCCCCGTGGCAAGCATGCCACGGGGGCACACCTGTAGTGTATTGGCCGGCAGCGCCGGATAGTTAGATATTTTAATTGATATTTTCAAGTGCCGTATATAAGTGGCGGCACTTGCCGCCACTGTACGGGAAGTAAACCTCAACGAGGCCTTTGGCTCTGATCTTCTTGCCGCTTGCGCACGGTCACCAGCCCCATCCTGGGGAATACCGCCGCAATTCCGGGCTGATCAACCCACCTCCGTCCCTGAGGAGTACTAATCCGTCGTCACGGCACTTTTCTTATCTATTTTATTGTTGTCATTTCCGTCTTACGGCTTTCGCTACTCTGCCCTACATTGTAGGTTTGTTTTATTTGTCTCGGGAGTTTTCCCGCTTATCGCGAGTCAGTGCTCCGCAGTGCGGCTCGTTTGTTGATCTTTTGTCGTCCCATACCGTTGGGCTGGATACCCCCACTCGCTGTGGCTCGCCGGAACCATCCGGATACCTACGCCGATTCTACCCCTTCTACCTCCGACTGCACGCCCAGATCGGGGCCACCCGGATTTACACCCGGCTCGTGTTGGCCCTATCGGAGGGTTCTGCCGCTCGACTGCCCTTCACAGGGAGCAGGGCCTGAACACCCTGAGGTGCTCGTCCGCGACGCGGCTTGTTGTTTTCCCGTCGAGGGTTTTGCACCACAAACTGGTCTCCCGACTTAGAATCGGCTTAATTGGCCAACGTTCGTTGGAGTTGGTTCGTTTGTTTGGAGCCCAGATAGCTGGGAATATCCGTTCTTACGGTTCTCTCATTGTCCGTTTTCGGAAGTTGTTTTGGTTGCCCATTGGCCGACTGTGTCGGTGAACGATGTCGTCCCGTCGCAGGAGTGGCGCGCCACGTGCCGCTTCTGTGCCCGGTTCGTCCGGCTTGCCGGCAAGTTTGCCTCCGTTGCCGAAGGACGCACTGGAGGTCCCAGGCAATGGCGACCCGAAACCGGCTTCCCGGGGCCGCCGTTCTGATAACGGGACCCCACCCACTCGTGGGCCAACTGAAACCGCACCTGCGGCTGATGCCGCCGCAGCGGTTGACGTTATGTCGTCGCGGTCCGACGAGTATACCCTCCGTGAATTAGAGGCTCAGGTTCGCATCCTGCAGAACTCCCAAGTGGGCCTCATCCGGGACATTACGAAACTCCGGCAACGGCTCGATGAAGCCGGTGTCCGGGATGTTTCGAGCGACGTCCGTGTTTTACGGTCTGATGTCAACCAGATTATGGAACACCGACAGGTGTCGGCTGGTCTGCACGAGCAGGCTGCCGCACGCCTGGACCGCCTGGCTACCCGTCTGGAGACGGTCGAGCAAATCATCGTATCTGATGCTGTTGCGCCGGGAGCCCCGGTTTCTGAGGGTTCTCAGCACTCGCGCCGTTCCCGGGATCGTCCGGCAAAGAAGAAGGTCAAGGTTGAGTCTGACTCGTCTTCTTCATCCTCTTCTGATGAGGAGGGCCCCAAAAAGGGATCGTCTACCGACTCTTCGGACAGCGCGGAAGAGCGCTCTCGCTATCGTGCATCCCGTTCGCGGGCTACTGAAGCCACTTCTGGCGTTGCACGAGGCCGTACGAAAGGACGGAGACACCTCGGATTGAAGGAGTTGAAGCCGACAAACTTACTGTATCGGAAGCTACTATCTTACCGATATTATCGGCTTGATGACACGACGCCACAGAGGACCCCACGTGGGACTGGCAAAGTGCGAAATCATCTCCGACAAATGGAGCTCACGTTAAAGCCCCACAAGTTCTCTGGGGAAGATCCAATTCTTGTCTTGGATTTTCTTAGCCGCTTCGTAGCGGAAGCCGATGTACTTCGGATGAGTGAGGCACAGGCCTACATCGCGCTGCCGTACTTTTTGACGGGTGTAGCCGAAGATCAATTCAATTCGGTTCGTGGGTCGTCTCGCGCCTCCGAAGGAGGAGTTACGTGCTGGCCGGAAGCGGTACAATATCTCCTGCGCTCTTACGCGACAGGCAATGCGATACAAGGTGCCATACTCGCGCTACGAGACACGAAGCAAGGAGCCGAAGAGCCGGAAACCGTTTATTCGACCCGCCTCAATAAGGCTTTCCACAGATGTGGCAACGTGTTCTCCGCAGCCGAGCGGTGTACGATGTTTGTTGATGGACTGGACCGATCAATTCGGACGTTGGTAGCCCATTATCGGGAGAACAAACGCCGGATTACCTATCTGGAACTCGTTCAATTTGCCCAAGCGGAGGGAGATGCAGCTCGAGCACGCACTGGTATCAAGGCGCGCACGCGCCGACTCCTTCATGTAGAAGGCCGAGACTCCTCACTGCCTCACTCGCGAGGTTCTGTTCAAGGGGGTTATGATAACCTGCACCTGTTACAGGACGATGGTTCAATGCCGAGTTCGGAATTGCCGTCGACGACGGAGCAGTCTACAGTGGACGGAGACCCCGCTCTGTACGCCGGACGTCAAGTCCCGGCATTGCCCGTGCCGCACTCTGGCGGATATCGAAGCCAACGCCCTGGATGGAGGGACCCGTATCCTCCTCGACAGGAGCGCCGGCCGCCCAACGCGGATCTTCTTCGTCACCTTATTTGTCATACCTGTTACAGGCCAGGGCACATCGCTCCGAATTGCTTAATGCCCATACGGGATATGGCGAAGATAGTGCCTCAGTATGAGTCGTTGACGCCCGCCGAGCGGGAACGTGTTCCCGACAAATCGTACCTTCGTGCGAAGGCGGAGACTCAGCCTGGAAACCAGGAAACGGTGCCATCGAATGGTGGAACTGTAGCCGCCCCTGCGGAATCGCAACCTCCGCAGATTGGCGGCGACGCTCAGAAAAACTGAGCAAGGGAGCCTCCAGCAATGGAGAGGCGCCCCCAGCGACGGGGTTTAGCGCGCCTGAGGCTGAGAAGCCTCGCTCCCCGGTCACAATCCTTTCGAGGAAACTGGCCACTACAGACGTGGACTCTGAGCACCTTGGTGTCTTGCGTCGCCCGTGGATACGGTCTAAGAACAGCCGGTTCCCGGATAGAGTCCTGGTCATGGCGAAACGTAACTACAAAGTTTACGCCGACCTGGGTGTTTCCGACCAGTACATGGTTCGGCAGTTGTCCGTGCTCGATACAGGAGCTGGGCCAAATTTCTTGGTTGAATCAATGATTCCGCCGCACTTGCGGTCTCGCGTTCGTGCGGCGCCGCAGATTGACATAGCGGATGCGAACAATCGGCCACTTTCGACTGTGGGAGTAATAGACCTGCTCGTCAGGCTTGGCCGCTACGTGGCGAAGCTCGATTTCTTGGTTTGCAAGCAACTCGCTGCGCCGGTTATCCTCGGCTGCGACTTCTGTGACCGCTTCGTCGATGCAATTCGACCGCGGAAGCGAACCATCGAAATGGAAGATGGGACTACTGTACCGATCGTTCGGCGTCCCCTGCGCCGGGCTCTGAAGAAGCAAGTCCCTTTGCCTGCGGCACAGAAGCCTACAGCCGATGAACGGAAGTCTACAAAGCTCCGAGTAGCTCGGCCCATTTCCATCCCGCCTGAATCACAGGTCTGGGTTACTGTGACCTCCCCACAATGTGGCTTACAAACGGTACAACCGTTGCCTGCGTTACAGGAGAAGCATCAGCTTGCCCTCGCTAATGGGATTGTTTTCGTCGAACCCGAGAAGCCTTTTCAGGTGCTGGTTGCGAACTTCAGCCGTTTTTCTCAACGGTTGGTTAGGAGCCAAGTTATTGGTTCGTTGCTTCCGCACCCTGCGGCTATAGTGCCTACTCAGGTTTCTATTGCCGAGGTTCTCGGAATCCTCGAAGCTGAGGAGGGGGAGGCGGAACGGAACAATTCCGAAACGACTGGACCGAACAGTTCGTCGGAAGATGCTACGCCGACTTCGTCGGATGCAAATAACCGCAGCCAGTCGAAGGAGGCAATGCCGACCTCGTCGGACAGTAATGATACGGACCTGAGTGCTGCTGACACGAAGGATAAGGCAGTACAGGAACTGGAGTCTCTGGATCTTGAACATGTCCCAGAGACTCACCGCGATAAATTGCGGCACATGCTTGAGGAGTTCACGCCCATGTGGGATGGCACACTGGGTAAGATTGGTATTACCGAACATCGGATTGATTTGCTACCGAATACTCGGCCCATTTCACAGCACCCTTACAGGGCAGGACCGACAGCTCGGCAGGAGGAGAAAGCTCAAGTTGAGAAGATGCTCCGCGCTGGAGTTATCGAGCCGGCTCAGTCACCTTGGGCATCGCCGGTGGTGCTCGCGCCCAAAGCTGATGGGTCTTGGCGATTTTGCATCGATTACCGCAAGCTAAACGCGGCTACGGTCAAGGATGTGTATCCTATCCCACGAATGGATGAATGCATCGATTCATTGGGCGACGCGAAAGTGTTCACAACCCTAGACGCGAATTGGGGCTATTGGCAAGTTCCCGTGAGGGCTGAGGATCGTGACAAGACAGCCTTCGTTTGTCATGAAGGATTGTACCGATTCAATCGGATGCCCTTTGGGTTAACGAACGCGCCAGCCACTTTTCAACGAGCTGTGGATATTTTGCTAGCCCGCTTTAAGTGGAAGACTTGCCTGGTATACCTGGATGACATCATTGTCTACTCCAGCAACCTGGATGAGCACTTGACCCACGTACGGGATGTGATGCGAGTCCTACGCGATGCAGGCATTACGCTCAAGCTCAAGAAGTGTGAGTTCTTTACCGAAACCGTCAGGTATCTCGGCCATGTTATCCGTCCGGGACGGCTTTCGATTGACGAAGTACGCGTGAAATCCCTCAAAGAGGCTAAGCATCCGAGGACGCAGACGGAACTCCGATCTTTTCTCGGCTTGTGCAATGTGTATCGCCGCTTCATTCCGAACTTTGCGGATATCGCTGCACCTCTGAACGAGCTTCTTCGCAAAGGCCAGCCAGTCGATCTGGAAGAATTCGACAACCGCAAGGTCGCGGCTTTCTCGTCGCTCGTGGACGCGGTGACATCGCCACCTGTTTTATCCCTGCCTAGGGCTGGTTTGCCATATGCAGTAGATACGGATGCGAGCGACTACCAAGTCGGCTGTGCCCTATTCCAGACCACCAATGATGGCGAGCGATTGCCAATTGGGTATTGGTCAAGGAGCCTCAACGTTCACGAGAGGAATTACTCGGTATCCGAGAAGGAGTGCTTGGCAGTTGTCTGGGCGTTACAGACACTGCGGCCCTATCTTATGGGGACCCGCTTCATTGTCCATACCGATCATTCGGCATTACGCTGGCTACTCTCTATAGCAGAGCCATCTGGCCGCTTGATGCGGTGGAGACTTCGCTTGTCGGAATTCGACTTCGAAATCCGTTACAAGAAAGGACTCCTGAACACTCAGGCTGATGCACTGTCCCGCTTGGAAACAGCGGCTGAAGCTGCGCCAGTCGATGATCTGGAGATACCGTGCTTCCTCGTGGAAGACGGCTCGAGCGATGCCGATGAAGAATCGGAAGGATGGGACATCTACGATGCTGTTTTAGCCGTGTCTGACACGCAACCCGAACCGGGCTCTTTCGTACCGATCAAGCCGGAGGAACTCATCCGGGAGCAGCACACCGACCGTTTTTGTACGGAGATTCGTAGTCGTCTAAACGGTGGAGCACAGTTGCCTTTCGTCGAGAACGACCAAGGATTTCTAATCCGAACCGTCGGAAACAGGCCACAGATTGTGGTTCCGCACTCACTTCAGTCACGAGTACTGCATTTGTCGCACTACGCGAAGTTGTCAGCCCACCCTGGTGGCAGGAAGTTGTACTACACCTTACGGAAGGACTTTTACTGGCCAGCAATGGCTTTCGACGCGTATGCCACTGTTCGTGGATGTTCTGACTGCGCGAAGAACCGCGTCAAACTGCGGAAGTACTCCAAGAAGTTGGTACTCTTCCCTGCCAGGGCTCCACTTGAATTCGTGGCAATTGACTTGCTCGGCGAGTTTATCCGCACTCGCCGGGGAAACCGGTTTCTACTTGTGATCACCGACCGTTTTTCTAAACTGGTACGGACTGTGCCTTTGACGAAGGTTACCGCCAGTGCGGTCGCCCAAGCTTTCGTTACACACTGGGTTTTTGTCTACGGACCGCCGATTGACCTGTTATCGGACAATGGACCGCAGTTTACGGCTAAGTTCTTTCAGGACGTTTGCCGCATCTTGCGGATCCAAAACTGGTTTACGACAACATACCACCCCCAGAGTAATGGGCAGGTTGAACGTTTTAACCGCACAATGCTCAATGCATTACGGACATTCGTTGCCGAACATCCGTCGGAGTGGGATCAATACACCGATGCGGTGACATATGCCTACAATACGCAGGTTCATCGCACTACTCAGATCTCGCCGTTCGAGCTTGTGCTATCACGCGTTCCACCTTCGGTGGCTATCGAGCCACAGCCAACTTTGGATAAGTTCCCCTCGCCTCGTCTACACAGGGACGCCTGGAAGGCCTGGCTTAAGAACATCATTCCTACAGTTAGGCAAAACATCGATAAGGCACAAGCCGCGTACAAGCGGAATTTCGACGCACGAATGCGCAGGGATGCCCCTCAGATCAGGGAAGGTAACTACGCCTTCCTACGGAAGGAATACTATAACCCGGAAAAGGAGAAGAGGCATAAGCTCTCTCCTATCGCGGACGGCCCCTACAGGGTTATTTCTATCACCGATACAACGGTTGTCCTCGATATTGAGGGTGAACACGAGCGTTTTTCGCGCGATCGCGTAAGGCCTGCGCCACAGCCTGTTCGTCAGGAAAAGCAACCGGAAACGCCGGACAGCGCTACGCCTACTGTGGACCAAGCCGCGACAGCGGGAGAGCGCGCTTCGTTGTCAGTCCTGCCGCATCCTAGCCGCGGACTTGCTGATTTGCCGGCAAAGCCGGAAGCTAACCCGCCAGTCTCGAACGCCGCACTGATGGTCCACACGCGGATTACTGGCCCCTCAGGGATACTCACACCACCCCGACGCTCCACTGAGAAGGGCGGAGGAGAGGTAAGTCGCTCGATTTCTTGTCGCCCGTCGTCGACGGAAGTGCCTTTGCAGGCCCCGGCGCACGCAAGTCTGGTGAAAGCACGCGACGCGCGACGTACAGCCGAAGATTCGCCGAAAGAGCGAGAAACGCGCAGTTATCGCGGAAGCCTAAAGAGGAACGCACCACTTCGTGGAGCACGAAGCCGGAAGACGGAAAAGAAGCCTGTCCAGAAAGACCGTTGTTGTTACGCAGACCCGATTTCGGAGATTTTATGAAGCATCGAAGTAATGAAGCCGTTGAAAACACGGAGGCAACCGCCGCACAAGCAGGGCCGACATGCCACAGTTAGGTTCGCAGCAGCCCAACGCTGCACACCGCGCGCACGCTTTCGCCAAGTTCTGGCTTCGCGCGCGATTCCGCCTCCAGTGGAGGGTGACAACACACGAGCCGGGCACGTGCCCGCTGTAAGGATTGCGGCCGCCGGAAACGGAAATTCGAATTTGAATCGGCAACGCACAGCCGTGCAACGGCGCAGGCCCCACCGCCAGCAATGCTTGGCAAGGCGTCGCCTCGGCACGTGCCACGGCACCACTCGCTGGCACACCGCATTGCGGACCGTTCACCCTCACTTCGGGAGATCTTGCCGGAACGCCGGAAGCTCGCTATTCGAGAACACCGAAGCTCGGTAACAGCCCGACAATACGGGAAGGAAAGCCAGAACTCTGGAAGCCGGAATGACATGGAAACACCATGGTCAAAATGGCTCTCGCCTGGCGTACAGGATGTCTTGCCGTCAGGACGGAAGCCGAAAGTAACCAATGAAGCCCACGACGGGAGAGGTAACAACGACACCTCGAGAGAGGATACATCGACAAAGCCGCATCCTGCGCGGAAGGTCCTCGATGAGGAGTATGTCATTGACCGTCTGGTAAGTCACGGCTACGCCCCTGACGGGGAACTACTGTATCGAGTCCGTTGGTACGGCTACGCCTCTTCAGAGGATACGCACGAGCCCATTGAGCACTTGCCTCGCTCGAAGGTCTTGCAGTACCACCGTCGCACACGGACACCGATACCGGCTACGCTGGACAAGGCCCAAGTGGGTTGACCACCCACGTTCCTATTGAGCGCAGCCGTCTCGAACGGAATATGCCGCCTCATGCGGACAGTATTGCATTACGCAAGAATATGCCGCGTCAAGCGGGTGCAACTAAGTTAACTGAGATCACTCAGTCGCCTCAGGCGGACCAGGCCGCTCTAAGCGGACAGCTCTTTGCTGAACAAACATGCCGCGAAATGCGGAAGCCACTTACAGTGGAGAAGAAGATAAAGAAGAAAGAAGCCTAAGAAGAAGGAGAAGAAGCCAGGACACTGGAAGGAAGACTAAGAAGTTTTATCGCTACAGCCGCTTGTGCGGAAAAGTTACCCCTCTCTTGTGGGCCATTCGCAACAGCCTCAAACGAGGTATTGCCCACTGAGAAGGGGGAGAGCAAGACGAAGAGTTTGAGCCAAGCCAGCACGGCTGGAGAAGTTTACCTCTAACTATTGAGTCGCCCCTCATCATCGGGGTCTATCGCGGACTACCGTAGCCCGTAGGGGATCGCGAGCCGGGGAATTACGCGCCGGACGGCCCAGCACCTGGGGTGCCCCCACTACCGGGAGCCCCGGAGAAGCGCTGTGCCGCTATTGCTTGCAACTCGACTCGTCGGTCACCGTATCGGGAACGGCCACTCCCACGCCTCGAAGGAAGTCGCGAATGACCGCCGCTCGCGGAGTGAGAGAAGAACTGCCGCCCACGGCGGATGCTACATCCTGAGCCCACGGGCCGGTCGGAGCGGGAGCCGCTACAGCGGGTGGGTCAACGATCACGACTTCGTCGTCATCTCCCGTAGTGTCGGGCTCCGAGGCAACCCCCACTGGGCTCCCCTCATCCATGGGACTTCCTCCCTCTGCAGGGTCATCACCGTCATCGTCGACGTATACGAACCCACGCGGGTGCCCTTCCGGGATATATCGCTCCTCTCGGCGGCGACCAGCCGCCTCAGCGGGGCCAATTACCTCCCAAATCCACGGGTCAAAGTATACGAAGTCGCCGGCGTTGACGTTCCGTCCGGGAGAACGGTCCGACTGCCGGCGGACTCCGTCGGAAACCTGACTAGCAGGCACCTCATTCCAGTCAATCTGGTCAATGACGTCCACCAACGCGGTGGCTTCGCGCGCATTGCGGACCGAGCCGAGCACTTCGGAGAGATCCAACGCTCGGATCGCTTGCCGGATGAGTTCCGGGATGAACCAAACTCGGTACGAATCATATGCCTCGATGAGGAGGAAAGCCGCAACGCGGACGGTCCATTCTGTTGCCAGGATGCTCCACAGGCCGCGAGGCGGATCGTTCATGAAGTACGAGCCTATGTAAGTTAGGCAGGGCGGTAGCTCTACGTGACACCCTCGTGGGACTTCGACCGCAGGCCAGAATGACGGCAGCGGCAGGTATCGCCCAGTATGGGAGTGACGCGCAATGCGTTCCACCTCCGTGCACTGGTACGGCACCAGTACCCCGAAGCGGGAACGCCATTTCCTCTCGAAGCGGAGGCCTTCATGAAATTGAGACCGTCCAGGACGGCGAAGGAACCGGAACTCGGCGCGAAGGATCGGCCGCGCCCACAGGATCAACTCCTGCTGCGGCTGAACGGTATCCGAATATCGGTCAATTTCGTCCAACGCGTTGGCTAGATGGTCGCCGTAGCCGACCTCGCCGAAAGTTCGGTAACGTGCCACATCGTACTGGTACTGTGCCGGCACCGGATGTTCGTTCGGAGCTCGGAAGTGTCGCGCGTACCCAATGCGGGCCATCTCATTGCGAGCGAATTGTCTCGTCCCGTTTCGACCTACAAACAGGCAGCTCGGTATAACCGCAACGCGGGCGATCCAGTCCCATGAACGGGTAACGTCAGCAGGAAGCCCACCAGGGAGTTGACCGTCGACAGCGTACGAGTCGACGAGCTCTGTATCCCGAACGGCTTCGGCGTCAAACCAGGGAGCCTGGGCAAAAAGGAAACTGTGCCGGTGGGGATCCCGGATGCGTAACGCGCCTGCGGTAGGCCATCCACCCAGCGTAGCTGGCATCTCGGCGTTGAACCAATCCCACACGGGCGCGGGACCAGCCTGAGCTGGAGCGTGATCTTGTCCGGAAGAACCCGGCTGGGAGGCAGCCGCCGACTGCGGGAGAGGAACAGACCGGAACGGCGGGTTCGATACTTGCATGCGTGCCGTCGAGGACGGAGGGCCGTTCGGTGCGTTGGACATCGCGGGAGGGCTCGAGATGACGAGGTTCGCTACTGACACCGGAGGTGTTGGTGGCTCCGAATAGTTCTCGGCAGACCCGTCTTGGGAGACTTCCTTATATACCTCCATCGCGAGGCGTATCGAGCCGACGGAGTCGGTGTCTCAGCCTGAGAAGGGGGAGATGTAGAGCAAAACGCCCTTTGTGGGGATGCACCGAGGTGCTTTTCATAGTTTGTTGATCCGTTACCGGCTGCGACACCTCAGGTTATGAGAGGCTGCTGGGGTAGTGCCCCTATTTTGGGGTATGCCTAGGAAGGGTAGTATTTCTGCACACGTGTGCCAAGTTGGCCCGATCGCGCGGGCCCCGTGGCAAGCATGCCACGGGGGCACACCTGTAGTGTATTGGCCGGCAGCGCCGGATAGTTAGATATTTTAATTGATATTTTCAAGTGCCGTATATAAGTGGCGGCACTTGCCGCCACTGTACGGGAAGTAAACCTCAACGAGGCCTTTGGCTCTGATCTTCTTGCCGCTTGCGCACGGTCACCAGCCCCATCCTGGGGAATACCGCCGCAATTCCGGGCTGATCAACCCACCTCCGTCCCTGAGGAGTACTAATCCGTCGTCACGGCACTTTTCTTATCTATTTTATTGTTGTCATTTCCGTCTTACGGCTTTCGCTACTCTGCCCTACATTGTAGGTTTGTTTTATTTGTCTCGGGAGTTTTCCCGCTTATCGCGAGTCAGTGCTCCGCAGTGCGGCTCGTTTGTTGATCTTTTGTCGTCCCATACCGTTGGGCTGGATACCCCCACTCGCTGTGGCTCGCCGGAACCATCCGGATACCTACGCCGATTCTACCCCTTCTACCTCCGACTGCACGCCCAGATCGGGGCCACCCGGATTTACACCCGGCTCGTGTTGGCCCTATCGGAGGGTTCTGCCGCTCGACTGCCCTTCACAGGGAGCAGGGCCTGAACACCCTGAGGTGCTCGTCCGCGACGCGGCGACGCGGCTTGTTGTTTTCCCGTCGAGGGTTTTGCACCACAGCATCCTGGCAACAGAACGGTCCATTCTGTTGCCAGGATGCTGTGGTGCAAAACCCTCGACGGGAAAACAACAAGCCGCGTCGCCGCGTCGCGGACGAGCACCTCAGGGTGTTCAGGCCCTGCTCCCTGTGAAGGGCAGTCGAGCGGCAGAACCCTCCGATAGGGCCAACACGAGCCGGGTGTAAATCCGGGTGGCCCCGATCTGGGCGTGCAGTCGGAGGTAGAAGGGGTAGAATCGGCGTAGGTATCCGGATGGTTCCGGCGAGCCACAGCGAGTGGGGGTATCCAGCCCAACGGTATGGGACGACAAAAGATCAACAAACGAGCCGCACTGCGGAGCACTGACTCGCGATAAGCGGGAAAACTCCCGAGACAAATAAAACAAACCTACAATGTAGGGCAGAGTAGCGAAAGCCGTAAGACGGAAATGACAACAATAAAATAGATAAGAAAAGTGCCGTGACGACGGATTAGTACTCCTCAGGGACGGAGGTGGGTTGATCAGCCCGGAATTGCGGCGGTATTCCCCAGGATGGGGCTGGTGACCGTGCGCAAGCGGCAAGAAGATCAGAGCCAAAGGCCTCGTTGAGGTTTACTTCCCGTACAGTGGCGGCAAGTGCCGCCACTTATATACGGCACTTGAAAATATCAATTAAAATATCTAACTATCCGGCGCTGCCGGCCAATACACTACAGGTGTGCCCCCGTGGCATGCTTGCCACGGGGCCCGCGCGATCGGGCCAACTTGGCACACGTGTGCAGAAATACTACCCTTCCTAGGCATACCCCAAAATAGGGGCACTACCCCAGCAGCCTCTCATAACCTGAGGTGTCGCAGCCGGTAACGGATCAACAAACTATGAAAAGCACCTCGGTGCATCCCCACAAAGGGCGTTTTGCTCTACATCTCCCCCTTCTCAGGCTGAGACACCGACTCCGTCGGCTCGATACGCCTCGCGATGGAGGTATATAAGGAAGTCTCCCAAGACGGGTCTGCCGAGAACTATTCGGAGCCACCAACACCTCCGGTGTCAGTAGCGAACCTCGTCATCTCGAGCCCTCCCGCGATGTCCAACGCACCGAACGGCCCTCCGTCCTCGACGGCACGCATGCAAGTATCGAACCCGCCGTTCCGGTCTGTTCCTCTCCCGCAGTCGGCGGCTGCCTCCCAGCCGGGTTCTTCCGGACAAGATCACGCTCCAGCTCAGGCTGGTCCCGCGCCCGTGTGGGATTGGTTCAACGCCGAGATGCCAGCTACGCTGGGTGGATGGCCTACCGCAGGCGCGTTACGCATCCGGGATCCCCACCGGCACAGTTTCCTTTTTGCCCAGGCTCCCTGGTTTGACGCCGAAGCCGTTCGGGATACAGAGCTCGTCGACTCGTACGCTGTCGACGGTCAACTCCCTGGTGGGCTTCCTGCTGACGTTACCCGTTCATGGGACTGGATCGCCCGCGTTGCGGTTATACCGAGCTGCCTGTTTGTAGGTCGAAACGGGACGAGACAATTCGCTCGCAATGAGATGGCCCGCATTGGGTACGCGCGACACTTCCGAGCTCCGAACGAACATCCGGTGCCGGCACAGTACCAGTACGATGTGGCACGTTACCGAACTTTCGGCGAGGTCGGCTACGGCGACCATCTAGCCAACGCGTTGGACGAAATTGACCGATATTCGGATACCGTTCAGCCGCAGCAGGAGTTGATCCTGTGGGCGCGGCCGATCCTTCGCGCCGAGTTCCGGTTCCTTCGCCGTCCTGGACGGTCTCAATTTCATGAAGGCCTCCGCTTCGAGAGGAAATGGCGTTCCCGCTTCGGGGTACTGGTGCCGTACCAGTGCACGGAGGTGGAACGCATTGCGCGTCACTCCCATACTGGGCGATACCTGCCGCTGCCGTCATTCTGGCCTGCGGTCGAAGTCCCACGAGGGTGTCACGTAGAGCTACCGCCCTGCCTAACTTACATAGGCTCGTACTTCATGAACGATCCGCCTCGCGGCCTGTGGAGCATCCTGGCAACAGAATGGACCGTCCGCGTTGCGGCTTTCCTCCTCATCGAGGCATATGATTCGTACCGAGTTTGGTTCATCCCGGAACTCATCCGGCAAGCGATCCGAGCGTTGGATCTCTCCGAAGTGCTCGGCTCGGTCCGCAATGCGCGCGAAGCCACCGCGTTGGTGGACGTCATTGACCAGATTGACTGGAATGAGGTGCCTGCTAGTCAGGTTTCCGACGGAGTCCGCCGGCAGTCGGACCGTTCTCCCGGACGGAACGTCAACGCCGGCGACTTCGTATACTTTGACCCGTGGATTTGGGAGGTAATTGGCCCCGCTGAGGCGGCTGGTCGCCGCCGAGAGGAGCGATATATCCCGGAAGGGCACCCGCGTGGGTTCGTATACGTCGACGATGACGGTGATGACCCTGCAGAGGGAGGAAGTCCCATGGATGAGGGGAGCCCAGTGGGGGTTGCCTCGGAGCCCGACACTACGGGAGATGACGACGAAGTCGTGATCGTTGACCCACCCGCTGTAGCGGCTCCCGCTCCGACCGGCCCGTGGGCTCAGGATGTAGCATCCGCCGTGGGCGGCAGTTCTTCTCTCACTCCGCGAGCGGCGGTCATTCGCGACTTCCTTCGAGGCGTGGGAGTGGCCGTTCCCGATACGGTGACCGACGAGTCGGAGTTGCAAGCAATAGCGGCACAGCGCTTCTCCGGGGCTCCCGGTAGTGGGGGCACCCCAGGTGCTGGGCCGTCCGGCGCGTAATTCCCCGGCTCGCGATCCCCTACGGGCTACGGTAGTCCGCGATAGACCCCGATGATGAGGGGCGACTCAATAGTTAGAGGTAAACTTCTCCAGCCGTGCTGGCTTGGCTCAAACTCTTCGTCTTGCTCTCCCCCTTCTCAGTGGGCAATACCTCGTTTGAGGCTGTTGCGAATGGCCCACAAGAGAGGGGTAACTTTTCCGCACAAGCGGCTGTAGCGATAAAACTTCTTAGTCTTCCTTCCAGTGTCCTGGCTTCTTCTCCTTCTTCTTAGGCTTCTTTCTTCTTTATCTTCTTCTCCACTGTAAGTGGCTTCCGCATTTCGCGGCATGTTTGTTCAGCAAAGAGCTGTCCGCTTAGAGCGGCCTGGTCCGCCTGAGGCGACTGAGTGATCTCAGTTAACTTAGTTGCACCCGCTTGACGCGGCATATTCTTGCGTAATGCAATACTGTCCGCATGAGGCGGCATATTCCGTTCGAGACGGCTGCGCTCAATAGGAACGTGGGTGGTCAACCCACTTGGGCCTTGTCCAGCGTAGCCGGTATCGGTGTCCGTGTGCGACGGTGGTACTGCAAGACCTTCGAGCGAGGCAAGTGCTCAATGGGCTCGTGCGTATCCTCTGAAGAGGCGTAGCCGTACCAACGGACTCGATACAGTAGTTCCCCGTCAGGGGCGTAGCCGTGACTTACCAGACGGTCAATGACATACTCCTCATCGAGGACCTTCCGCGCAGGATGCGGCTTTGTCGATGTATCCTCTCTCGAGGTGTCGTTGTTACCTCTCCCGTCGTGGGCTTCATTGGTTACTTTCGGCTTCCGTCCTGACGGCAAGACATCCTGTACGCCAGGCGAGAGCCATTTTGACCATGGTGTTTCCATGTCATTCCGGCTTCCAGAGTTCTGGCTTTCCTTCCCGTATTGTCGGGCTGTTACCGAGCTTCGGTGTTCTCGAATAGCGAGCTTCCGGCGTTCCGGCAAGATCTCCCGAAGTGAGGGTGAACGGTCCGCAATGCGGTGTGCCAGCGAGTGGTGCCGTGGCACGTGCCGAGGCGACGCCTTGCCAAGCATTGCTGGCGGTGGGGCCTGCGCCGTTGCACGGCTGTGCGTTGCCGATTCAAATTCGAATTTCCGTTTCCGGCGGCCGCAATCCTTACAGCGGGCACGTGCCCGGCTCGTGTGTTGTCACCCTCCACTGGAGGCGGATCGCCGGCGAAGCCAGACACTTGGCGCAGCGTGCGCGCGTGTGCAGCGTTGGGCTGCTGCCCACCTACTGTGGCATGTCGGCCTGCTGTTGCGGCGGTTGCCTCCGTGTTTTCAACGGCTTCATTACTCGATGCTTCAATAAAATCTCCCGAAATCGGGTCTGCCGTAACAACACGGTCTTTCTGGACAGGCTTCTTTCGGTCTCCGGCTCTTTGACGCGAGGCTGCCGCTGCCGGCTCCGACCGCGGCATTACTTTCTGCACGACGGCTCTGCGGTTTACCACCCTCTTTCCGGCGCCGCTCACGCTCACAGCGGGCAGGCCTGTCCTCCGTCGTGACGCCGTACAGTGCTATCCGGCGAAGCGGCGACTCGCGCAGCTACATCCTGGTCTTCGCTCCGGCTTCGCCCCCGAGTGCTTCCTCTTTAGGCCCGATAACTGCGCGTTTCTCGCCTCTTTCCGAATCTTCGGCTGTACGTCGCGCGTCCGCGTGCTTTCACCACGACTTGCGTGCGGCCCGGAGGCCTGCAAAGGCACTTCCGTCGACGACGGCGACAACGAAATCGAGCGACTTACCTCCTCCTCCCCCTTCTCAGTTGGAGCGTCGGGGGTGGTGGTGAGTATCCCCTGAGGGGCCAGTATCCGCGTGTGGACATGTGCGGCGTTCGAGACTGGCGGGTTAGCTTCCGGCTTTGCCGGCAAATCAGCAAGTCCGCGGCTAGGATGCGGCAGGACTGACAACGAAGCGCGCTCTCCCGCTGTCGCGGCTTGGTCCACAGTAGGCGTAGCGCTGTCCGGCGTTTCCGGTTGCTTTCCTGACGAACAGGCTGTGGCGCAGGCCTTACGCGATCGCGCGAAAAACGCTCGTGTTCACCCTCAATATCGAGGACAACCGTTGTATCGGTGATAGAAATAACCCTGTAGGGGCCGTCCGCCGATAGGAGAGAGCTTATGCCTCTTCTCCTTTTCCGGGTTATAGTATTCCTTCCGTAGGAAGGCGTAGTTACCTTCCCTGATCTGAGGGGCATCCCTGCGCATTCGTGCGTCGAAATTCCGCTTGTACGCGGCTTGTGCCTTATCGATGTTTTGCCTAACTGTAGGAATGAGTTCTTAAGCCAGGCCTTCCAGGCGTCCCTGTGTAGACGAGGCGAGGGGAACTTATCCAAAGTTGGCTGTGGCTCGATAGCCACCGAAGTGGAACGCGTGATAGCACAAGCTCGAACGGCGAGATCTGAGTAGTGCGATGAACCTGCGTATTGTAGGCATATGTCACCGCATCGGTGTATTGATCCCACTCCGACGGATGTTCGGCAACGAATGTCCGTAATGCATTGAGCATTGTGCGGTTTAAAACGTTCAACCTGCCCATTACTCTGGGGGTGGTATGTTGTCGTAAACCAGTTTTGGATCCGCAAGATGCGGCAAACGTCCTGAAAGAACTTAGCCGTAAACTGCGGTCCATTGTCCGATAACAGGTCAATCGGCGGTCCGTAGACAAAAACCCAGTGTGTAACGAAAGCTTGGGCGACCGCACTGGCCGGTAACCTTCGTCAAGGCACAGTCCGTACCAGTTTAGAAAAACGGTTCGGTGATCACAAGTAGAAACCGGTTTCCCCGGCGAGTGCGGATAAAACTCGCCGAGCAAGTCAATTGCCACGAATTCAAGTGGAGCCCTGGCAGGGAAGAGTACCAACTTCTTGCGAGTACTTCCGCAGTTTGACGCGGTTCTTCGCGCAGTCAGAACTCCAGCAGATGGAGTGGCATACGACGTCGGAAAGCTGCATTGCTGGCCAGTAAAAGTCCTCCGTAAGTTGTAGTACAACTTC
>VCMS01000283.1:116278-130632 GCA_022539475.1 Gracilaria domingensis
CAGCCCAATCCTGGGAATAAACCGCCGCAATTCCGGCTGATCAACAGGCAACCTCTCCTGAGGAGTACTAATCCGCGTCACGGCACTTTTATTATCATTTTATTGTTTGTCATTTCCGTCTTACGGCTTTTCGATACTCTGCCTAACATTGTGGTTGTTTTTATTTGTCTCGGAAGTTTTTCCACGCTTATCGCGAGTCAGTGCGTCCGCAGTGCGGCTCGTTTGTTTACTTTTGTCGTCCCATACCGTTGGCTGGATACCCCCACGCTGTGGCTCGCCGGAACCATCCGGATACCTACGCCGATTCTACCCCTTCTACCTCCGACTGCACGCCCAGATCGGGGCCACCCGGATTTACACCCGGCTCGTGTTGGCCCTATCGGAGGGTTCTGCCGCTCGACTGCCCTTCACAGGGAGCAGGGCCTGAACACCCTGAGGTGCTCGTCCGCGACGCGGCTTGTTGTTTTCCCGTCGAGGGTTTTGCACCACAAACTGGTCTCCCGACTAGAATCGGCTTAATTGGCCAACGTTCGTTGGAGTTGGTTCGTTTGTTTGGAGCCCAGATAGCTGGGAATATCCGTTCTTACGGTTCTCTCATTGTCCGTTTTCGGAAGTTGTTTTGGTTGCCCATTGGCCGACTGTGTCGGTGAACGATGTCGTCCCGTCGCAGGAGTGGCGCGCCACGTGCCGCTTCTGTGCCCGGTTCGTCCGGCTTGCCGGCAAGTTTGCCTCCGTTGCCGAAGGACGCACTGGAGGTCCCAGGCAATGGCGACCCGAAACCGGCTTCCCGGGGCCGCCGTTCTGATAACGGGACCCCACCCACTCGTGGGCCAACTGAAACCGCACCTGCGGCTGATGCCGCCGCAGCGGTTGACGTTATGTCGTCGCGGTCCGACGAGTATACCCTCCGTGAATTAGAGGCTCAGGTTCGCATCCTGCAGAACTCCCAAGTGGGCCTCATCCGGGACATTACGAAACTCCGGCAACGGCTCGATGAAGCCGGTGTCCGGGATGTTTCGAGCGACGTCCGTGTTTTACGGTCTGATGTCAACCAGATTATGGAACACCGACAGGTGTCGGCTGGTCTGCACGAGCAGGCTGCCGCACGCCTGGACCGCCTGGCTACCCGTCTGGAGACGGTCGAGCAAATCATCGTATCTGATGCTGTTGCGCCGGGAGCCCCGGTTTCTGAGGGTTCTCAGCACTCGCGCCGTTCCCGGGATCGTCCGGCAAAGAAGAAGGTCAAGGTTGAGTCTGACTCGTCTTCTTCATCCTCTTCTGATGAGGAGGGCCCCAAAAAGGGGTCGTCTACCGACTCTTCGGACAGCGCGGAAGAGCGCTCTCGCTATCGTGCATCCCGTTCGCGGGCTACTGAAGCCACTTCTGGTGTTGCACGAGGCCGTACGAAAGGACGGAGACACCTCGGATTGAAGGAGTTGAAGCCGACAAACTTACTGTATCGGAAGCTACTATCTTACCGATATTATCGGCTTGATGACACGACGCCACAGAGGACCCCACGTGGGACTGGCAAAGTGCGAAATCATCTCCGACAAATGGAGCTCACGCTAAAGCCCCACAAGTTCTCTGGGGAAGATCCAATTCTTGTCTTGGATTTTCTTAGCCGCTTCGTAGCGGAAGCCGATGTACTTCGGATGAGTGAGGCACAGGCCTACATCGCGCTGCCGTACTTTTTGACGGGTGTAGCCGAAGATCAATTCAATTCGGTTCGTGGGTCGTCTCGCGCCTCCGAAGGAGGAGTTACGTGCTGGCCGGAAGCGGTACAATATCTCCTGCGCTCTTACGCGACAGGCAATGCGATACAAGGTGCCATACTCGCGCTACGAGACACGAAGCAAGGAGCCGAAGAGTCGGAAACCGTTTATTCGACCCGCCTCAATAAGGCTTTCCACAGATGTGGCAACGTGTTCTCCGCAGCCGAGCGGTGTACGATGTTTGTTGATGGACTGGACCGATCAATTCGGACGTTGGTAGCCCATTATCGGGAGAACAAACGCCGGATTACCTATCTGGAACTCGTTCAATTTGCCCAAGCGGAGGGAGATGCAGCTCGAGCACGCACTGGTATCAAGGCGCGCACGCGCCGACTCCTTCATGTAGAAGGCCGAGACTCCTCACTGCCTCACTCGCGAGGTTCTGTTCAAGGGGGTTATGATAACCTGCACCTGTTACAGGACGATGGTTCAATGCCGAGTTCGGAATTGCCGTCGACGACGGAGCAGTCTACAGTGGACGGAGACCCCGCTCTGTACGCCGGACGTCAAGTCCCGGCATTGCCCGTGCCGCACTCTGGCGGATATCGAAGCCAACGCCCTGGATGGAGGGACCCGTATCCTCCTCGACAGGAGCGCCGGCCGCCCAACGCGGATCTTCTTCGTCACCTTATTTGTCATACCTGTTACAGGCCAGGGCACATCGCTCCGAATTGCTTAATGCCCATACGGGATATGGCGAAGATAGTGCCTCAGTATGAGTCGTTGACGCCCGCCGAGCGGGAACGTGTTCCCGACAAATCGTACCTTCGTGCGAAGGCGGAGACTCAGCCTGGAAACCAGGAAACGGTGCCATCGAATGGTGGAACTGTAGCCGCCCCTGCGGAATCGCAACCTCCGCAGATTGGCGGCGACGCTCAGAAAAACTGAGCAAGGGAGCCTCCAGCAATGGAGAGGCGCCCCCAGCGACGGGGTTTAGTGCGCCTGAGGCTGAGAAGCCTCGCTCCCCGGTCACAATCCTTTCGAGGAAACTGGCCACTACAGACGTGACTCTGAGCACCTTGGTGTCTTGCGTCGCCCGTGGATACGGTCTAAGAACAGCCGGTTCCCGGATAGAGTCCTGGTCATGGCGAAACGTAACTACAAAGTTTACGCCGACCTAGGTGTTTCCGACCAGTACATGGTTCGGCAGTTGTCCGTGCTCGATACAGGAGCTGGGCCAAACTTTTTGGTTGAGTCTATGATTCCGCCGCACTTGCGGTCTCGCGTTCGTGCGGCGCCGCAGATTGATATAGCGGATGCGAACAATCGGCCACTTTCGACTGTGGGAGTAATAGACCTGCTCGTCAGGCTTGGCCGCTACGTGGCGAAGCTCGATTTCTTGGTTTGCAAGCAACTCGCTGCGCCGGTTATCCTCGGCTGCGACTTCTGTGACCGCTTCGTCGATGCAATTCGACCGCGGAAGCGAACCATCGAAATGGAAGATGGGACTACTGTACCGATCGTTCGGCGTCCCCTGCGCCGGGCTCTGAAGAAGCAAGTCCCTTTGCCTGCGGCACAGAAGCCTACAGCCGATGAACGGAAGTCTACAAAGCTCCGAGTAGCTCGGCCCATTTCCATCCCGCCTGAATCACAGGTCTGGGTTACTGTGACCTCCCCACAATGTGGCTTACAAACGGTACAACCGTTGCCTGCGTTACAGGAGAAGCATCAGCTTGCCCTCGCTAATGGGATTGTTTTCGTCGAACCCGAGAAGCCTTTTCAGGTGCTGGTTGCGAACTTCAGCCGTTTTTCTCAACGGTTGGTTAGGAGCCAAGTTATTGGTTCGTTGCTTCCGCACCCTGCGGCTATAGTGCCTACTCAGGTTTCTATTGCCGAGGTTCTCGGAATCCTCGAAGCTGAGGAGGGGGAGGCGGAACGGAACAATTCCGAAACGACTGGACCGAACAGTTCGTCGGAAGATGCTACGCCGACTTCGTCGGATGCAAATAACCGCAGCCTGTCGAAGGAGGCAATGCCGACCTCGTCGGACAGTAATGATACGGACCTGAGTGCTGCTGACACGAAGGATAAGGCAGTACAGGAACTGGAGTCTCTGGATCTTGAACATGTCCCAGAGACTCACCGCGATAAATTGCGGCACATGCTTGAGGAGTTCACGCCCATGTGGGATGGCACACTGGGTAAGATTGGTATTACCGAACATCGGATTGATTTGCTACCGAATACTCGGCCCATTTCACAGCACCCTTACAGGGCAGGACCGACAGCTCGGCAGGAGGAGAAAGCTCAAGTTGAGAAGATGCTCCGCGCTGGAGTTATCGAGCCGGCTCAGTCACCTTGGGCATCGCCGGTGGTGCTCGCGCCCAAAGCTGATGGGTCTTGGCGATTTTGCATCGATTACCGCAAGCTAAACGCGGCTACGGTCAAGGATGTGTATCCTATCCCACGAATGGATGAATGCATCGATTCATTGGGCGACGCGAAAGTGTTCACAACCCTAGACGCGAATTGGGGCTATTGGCAAGTTCCCGTGAGGGCTGAGGATCGTGACAAGACAGCCTTCGTTTGTCATGAAGGATTGTACCGATTCAATCGGATGCCCTTTGGGTTAACGAACGCGCCAGCCACTTTTCAACGAGCTGTGGATATTTTGCTAGCCCGCTTTAAGTGGAAGACTTGCCTGGTATACCTGGATGACATCATTGTCTACTCCAGCAACCTGGATGAGCACTTGACCCACGTACGGGATGTGATGCGAGTCCTACGCGATGCAGGCATTACGCTCAAGCTCAAGAAGTGTGAGTTCTTTACCGAAACCGTCAGGTATCTCGGCCATGTTATCCGTCCGGGACGGCTTTCGATTGACGAAGTACGCGTGAAATCCCTCAAAGAGGCTAAGCATCCGAGGACGCAGACGGAACTCCGATCTTTTCTCGGCTTGTGCAATGTGTATCGCCGCTTCATTCCGAACTTTGCGGATATCGCTGCACCTCTGAACGAGCTTCTTCGCAAAGGCCAGCCAGTCGATCTGGAAGAATTCGACAACCGCAAGGTCGCGGCTTTCTCGTCGCTCGTGGACGCGGTGACATCGCCACCTGTTTTATCCCTGCCTAGGGCTGGTTTGCCATATGCAGTAGATACGGATGCGAGCGACTACCAAGTCGGCTGTGCCCTATTCCAGACCACCAATGATGGCGAGCGATTGCCAATTGGGTATTGGTCAAGGAGCCTCAACGTTCACGAGAGGAATTACTCGGTATCCGAGAAGGAGTGCTTGGCAGTTGTCTGGGCGTTACAGACACTGCGGCCCTATCTTATGGGGACCCGCTTCATTGTCCATACCGATCATTCGGCATTACGCTGGCTACTCTCTATAGCAGAGCCATCTGGCCGCTTGATGCGGTGGAGACTTCGCTTGTCGGAATTCGACTTCGAAATCCGTTACAAGAAAGGACTCCTGAACACTCAGGCTGATGCACTGTCCCGCTTGGAAACAGCGGCTGAAGCTGCGCCAGTCGATGATCTGGAGATACCGTGCTTCCTCGTGGAAGACGGCTCGAGCGATGCCGATGAAGAATCGGAAGGATGGGACATCTACGATGCTGTTTTAGCCGTGTCTGACACGCAACCCGAACCGGGCTCTTTCGTACCGATCAAGCCGGAGGAACTCATCCGGGAGCAGCACACCGACCGTTTTTGTACGGAGATTCGTAGTCGCCTAAACGGTGGAGCACAGTTGCCTTTCGTCGAGAACGACCAAGGATTTCTAATCCGAACCGTCGGAAACAGGCCACAGATTGTGGTTCCGCACTCACTTCAGTCACGAGTACTGCATTTGTCGCACTACGCGAAGTTGTCAGCCCACCCTGGTGGCAGGAAGTTGTACTACACCTTACGGAAGGACTTTTACTGGCCAGCAATGGCTTTCGACGCGTATGCCACTGTTCGTGGATGTTCTGACTGCGCGAAGAACCGCGTCAAACTGCGGAAGTACTCCAAGAAGTTGGTACTCTTCCCTGCCAGGGCTCCACTTGAATTCGTGGCAATTGACTTGCTCGGCGAGTTTATCCGCACTCGCCGGGGAAACCGGTTTCTACTTGTGATCACCGACCGTTTTTCTAAACTGGTACGGACTGTGCCTTTGACGAAGGTTACCGCCAGTGCGGTCGCCCAAGCTTTCGTTACACACTGGGTTTTTGTCTACGGACCGCCGATTGACCTGTTATCGGACAATGGACCGCAGTTTACGGCTAAGTTCTTTCAGGACGTTTGCCGCATCTTGCGGATCCAAAACTGGTTTACGACAACATACCACCCCCAGAGTAATGGGCAGGTTGAACGTTTTAACCGCACAATGCTCAATGCATTACGGACATTCGTTGCCGAACATCCGTCGGAGTGGGATCAATACACCGATGCGGTGACATATGCCTACAATACGCAGGTTCATCGCACTACTCAGATCTCGCCGTTCGAGCTTGTGCTATCACGCGTTCCACCTTCGGTGGCTATCGAGCCACAGCCAACTTTGGATAAGTTCCCCTCGCCTCGTCTACACAGGGACGCCTGGAAGGCCTGGCTTAAGAACATCATTCCTACAGTTAGGCAAAACATCGATAAGGCACAAGCCGCGTACAAGCGGAATTTCGACGCACGAATGCGCAGGGATGCCCCTCAGATCAGGGAAGGTAACTACGCCTTCCTACGGAAGGAATACTATAACCCGGAAAAGGAGAAGAGGCATAAGCTCTCTCCTATCGCGGACGGCCCCTACAGGGTTATTTCTATCACCGATACAACGGTTGTCCTCGATATTGAGGGTGAACACGAGCGTTTTTCGCGCGATCGCGTAACGCCTGCGCCACAGCCTGTTCGTCAGGAAAAGCAACCGGAAACGCCGGACAGCGCTACGCCTACTGTGGACCAAGCCGCGACAGCGGGAGAGCGCGCTTCGTTGTCAGTCCTGCCGCATCCTAGCCGCGGACTTGCTGATTTGCCGGCAAAGCCGGAAGCTAACCCGCCAGTCTCGAACGCCGCACATGTCCACACGCGGATACTGGCCCCTCAGGGGATACTCACCACCACCCCCGACGCTCCAACTGAGAAGGGGGAGGAGGAGGTAAGTCGCTCGATTTCGTTGTCGCCGTCGTCGACGGAAGTGCCTTTGCAGGCTTCCGGGCCGCACGCAAGTCGTGGTGAAAGCACGCGGACGCGCGACGTACAGCCGAAGGTTCGGAAAGAAGCGAGAAACGCGCAGTTATCGCGGAAGCCTAAAGAGGAACGCACCACTTCGGTGGAGCACGAAGCCGGAGAACCGGAAGAACACCAGGATGTAGCTGCTGCAGAAGTCGCCGCTTCGCCCGCGGATAGCACTGTACGGCCGTCACAGACGGAAGGACAAGAGCCTGCCCCAGCTGTGCAGCGTGAGACCGGTACGCCGGAAAAGAGGGTGGTAACCACCGCAGCAGCCACGTCGAATGCGGAAAGTACATGCCGCCGCAGTCGGAGCCCGGCAGCGGCAGCGCACTCGCGTCAAAAGAAGCCGGAAGACCGGAAAAGAAGCCTGTCCAGAAAGACCGTGTTGTTACGGCAGACCCGATTTCGGGAGATTTTATTGAAGCATCGAGTAATGAAGCCGTTGAAAACACGGAGGCAACCGCCGCAACAGCAGGCCGACATGCCACAGTAGGTGGGCAGCAGCCCAACGCTGCACACGCGCGCACGCTGCGCCAAGTGTCTGGCTTCGCCGGCGATCCGCCTCCAGTGGAGGGTGACAACACACAGCCGGGCACGTGCCCGCTGTAAGGCTTGCGGCCGCCGGAAACGGAAATTCCGAATTTGAATCGGCAACGCACAGCCGTGCAACGGCGCAGGCCCCACCGCCAGCAATGCTTGGCAAGGCGTCGCCTCGGCACGTGCCACGGCACCACTCGCTGGCACACCGCATTGCGGACCGTTCACCCTCACTTCGGGAGATCTTGCCGGAACGCCGGAAGCTCGCTATTCGAGAACACCGAAGCTCGGTAACAGCCCGACAATACGGGAAGGAAAGCCAGAACTCTGGAAGCCGGAATGACATGGAAACACCATGGTCAAAATGGCTCTCGCCTGGCGTACAGGGTGTCTTGCCGTCAGGACGGAAGCCGAAAGTAACCAATGAAGCCCACGACGGGAGAAGTAACAACGACACCTCGAGAGAGGATACATCGACAAAGCCGCATCTTGCGCGGAAGGTCCTCGATGAGGAGTATGTCATTGACCGTCTGATAAGTCACGGCTACGCCCCTGACGGGGAACTACTGTATCGAGTCCGTTGGTACGGCTACGCTCTTCAGAGGATACGCACGAGCCCATTGAGCACTTGCCTCGCTCGAAGGTCTTGCAGTACCACCGTCGCACACGGACACCGATACCGGCTACGCTGGACAAGGCCCAAGTGGGTTGACCACCCACGTCTCTATTGAGCACAGCCGTCCCAGACGGAATATGCCGCCTCATGCGGACAATATTGCATTACGCAAGAATAAGCCGCTTCGAGCGGATGCAACCAAGTTAAGTTGAGAGCACCAAGCCGCCCTACGCGGACAGCTTTGCGCTGACAATACACGCCGCGAAACGCGGAAGCCACTTACAGTGGAGAAGAAGAAGAAGAAAGAAGCCTAGAAGAAGGAAAAGAAGCCAGGATACTGGAATGAAGACTATGAAGTTATGATTCTACAGCCGCTCACTGCGGAAGGCTAGCCTCTCTCTCGCGGTCATTCGCAACAGCCTTGAATGAGGTATTGCCCACTGAGAAGGGGAGAGCAGAAGAGAAATTTTGAGCCAAGCCGGCAACGGCTGGATGAATTACCACTACTATCCTGGTCATACCCATCATCTATACCACCTTCTGGTGCCAATACATATCGCACAGTGCCGAGTCCCGTCGGTTTCTTTGCCGCAAAGACGGATTTACATTCGCCATTACTGGAAAATTGCTCTCGACCGTTCTCGCTTTTCACGGTTTCATAGCCCAGTGTTCTTGAGTTATATGAACGCTCATGGGTGTCTGGCATCTTTTGAACCGTTCTACGGCATTTTCGAAGTCCGTTTGTTGACGGTACGCCTTCATTTGTGACGAAGGTTTGAGCACTACAGTACTTCCAGTACGCTGGATCGGACATGTGCTGTATCCGTCACACGGCATTCCCGAAGATCTCGGCATCGCTAGACCAACTCTTTGGATGGTACGAAGCGCCTCTGGGAGATCCTTTTCCTTGGGGAAGGCTGGACGCGAAGTTCCGAACTCATCTCGGTCGGTCAATCAACTTGCCCTTTTGGGATGTCCGAACTGGAACGATCGCGTTTGACCCACTTAATCGGGAGCAAATTCCGATCTTTCGGCGTACATTGACTCTACCTAGAGAGACTTAAACTTGAGTTGAATGGCTTATTGCCGTCTTCAACGGTTGTGGAGTTATGGCGCTCGCGAAAACACCCCCTGTCAGGCTATTTTTAGCACAACTTGGGACAGCGCTATCTCCGCAACGCGGCAGCGGATTGAGACGGAAACTGCCATCCAAATAGAGATTTGGCAGGGCTACAAGGAATGCGAGGGAATGCCGAGTTCGGGTATCGTTCAAGCCGCTCAGCGGAGATGGTCAGTTGCCGAATTTCGGTTGTTTACAGCATACCTGAACCGAAACGACCTCGTTTGAGGCACTTCCCGGTCTTCAAATCCAACATTTTTGGGCTCGATCGTCTTGTACGACGCAGGAGAAATATCCGACTAGCCGGTTTGCTCCGTACTTGACGGCAAGCCGAAAACTCGGAAGTGCCGAAACTGGTGAAGGACGTACTGTAGCCGATATCAGTCGGGGATTTTCGCTCAATGACGCCCACCGTCGTGGACGGGAGCCTCTCTGAGGAGGATGTAGGACTCATTGTCGCTTGTGTAGGAGACACGTACAGCCGCTAGGATGCGGAAGGGAAGCCCAACACTGGGAATTTTCGCGAACGACCTGAGAAACCTGCGGGCAGTCCGGACCCGTCGTTGACGTTGTCGACACCTCGACCAGGAGGCTCGTGGTCACTGCCCTACGCGAGAAGCCCCTGGGGGATCTGGGACGATTCGACCGAGGAGTTCGGCTTGCGAGGATGGATTGCCGGGTTCCGGGCTCGTCAACCGCATTTTGCGCGTTGTGCCTCGTCCTGAGGAGGGGGAGATGTAGTGCAAATTGCGCCAATATTATGCGCATTTTACAGTGCATATTATGCACCGGGTGTCCATTGCTGGACCCCGGCCTGCTGGCACATTTCTTAGAATTAGTAATTTATTTTGCCTAATATTTTAGGAATTTACACTGGCACGCCTCGGCCTCCACAGTACTTAGGTGTGCCGACTGCGCGCCAGCTTCACTCAGTAAACCTCAACGAGGCCTTTGGCTCTGATCTTCTTGCCGCTTGCGCACGGTCACCAGCCCCATCCTGGGGAATACCGCCGCAATTCCGGGCTGATCAACCAACCTCCGTCCCTGAGGAGTACTAATCCGTCGTCACGGCACTTTTCTTATCTATTTATTGTTGTCATTTCCGTCTTACGGCTTCGCTACTCTGCCCTACATTGTAGGTTTGTTTTATTTGTCTCGGAAGTTTTCCCGCTTATCGCGAGTCAGTGCTCCGCAGTGCGGCTCGTTTGTTGATCTTTTGTCGTCCCATACCGTTGGGCTGGATACCCCACTCGCTGTGGCTCGCCGGAACCATCCGGATACCTACGCCGATTCTACCCCTTCTACCTCCGACTGCACGCCCAGATCGGGGCCACCCGGATTTACACCCGGCTCGTGTTGGCCCTATCGGAGGGTTCTGCCGCTCGACTGCCCTTCACAGGGAGCAGGGCCTGAACACCCTGAGGTGCTCGTCCGCGACGCGGCTTGTTGTTTTCCCGTCGAGGGTTTTGCACCACATAAACTTCGTTGGTTCTAGTTCTAATGTTATCCATGAACTCATTATAATTCTTTATTAATTCCATAACCTCACGCGCCAAAAATTAAGTATTGCCGAAATAACTGCTGCAAAAACAATGATACCTTTGATCCCGCTTAGAAGCAAAGCATCAACGCTTTCAATAACTTCGTTTATGCCCCACTTGATTTTAGCGTAATTAATCGTTTTCTTGTTTATCACCTTGTTTAATAGTGGCAATAGTAAAGTAGAACTCCTCATGAAAGTGACTGCATATCATGATGGCATTCTTGATTGCTCCATATAAACCTCGCTATACTTCATTTCGTACTGGAATGAATGAATGATAAACGCTTCGATATCTTTCTTATAGCCCAAGAACTCAATCGATATAAGCAGTGTTTTGGCAATCACTGATAAATTAGTAATAAAGGGCCAGTAGTTTTCCACCTTCAAAATTTCATCAACACAGCTTAAGAGACATGCGGCCTCAGACCCTACAGGGTTAGGATCAAGAACGATAGAGTCATGTTGCACACCCTCCAAAGAAGACATAACATCAGAAATGGAAGAGGCACGAAAGGGGTAGGAAACAATAACCAGAATGGCAATACCTGAAAAAACGGACGCGATGATGATATTGAGTGATGAGAGGAGAGAAAAGAGCGAGGGAAGCGAGAGACACCAAGTTCATGACGTTCTGTCGAGATGTTGCGCGCGGGAAGTACAGACAACAAAACCTGACGAAACATTACCGTACACATTCAGAGTACCGTAAATTTGTCGTCTGGCCATTCAAAAAACTACTCTCGATACATTTCTGCTACAAGTGATAACAAAACCGAAACCAAAAACTCCTGAATAAATTTAGCTGCCAAACCCACAGGCAGCCCGTTCAAGACAAGTCGACCGGCGCACCAAGCTGGCTGCCATGCTGCTGATGAGATGTCTGCCAATCTGTTGCCAATCTTTGCCACTCTGGCAAAATACCAAAAGTAGCCCTGTAAGACGGGCGCTGTCAGACATGGCTAGCTTGCACACCCTCCAAAGAAGACATAACAGCAGAAAGAGAACAGGCACGAAAGGGATAGGAAAAAATAATTATAGTGGAAATAACTGAAAAGGCGGACGCGATGATGATATTGAGTGATAGCGGGGCAGAAAAGACCCAGGGAAGCGAGAGACAGTAACTTTATGGCGCCCTGTCGAAATGCTGCGCGCGGGAAGTACAGGTTTCTTTGAAGTGAGACAAAATGGCTCCAATTTCTCAAAGTTGCGAGCAAAATTACAACGACAACCACGACTACAACAACAATCACAACCATAAACATAAACATAATTCTTCCTTTCTTGATGCCTATACGGGCTCCAATGTTTTTCCCAGTAGGTCTTAAAGCAATAAAGGAACCTTGTATTCAAGCGATCGTACACAGGTCCATCCAAATTAGAATACTTCGAGAATTCAAGAAATATAATAATTTCACCCCCAGATTTCTCTTCCAACGTACATTTCTCTATTACTTCCTCATAGGCAGTCTTTAAGGGGTCTAATCCCGTTATGAAGTTCTGACTGCGGTTCTGAATGTACTGAGTCAATCGATCCAACTCCTCCAAAATATTAATTTCAGTCTCGCTGTTTCTAGAAGCCATGCGAATAACATAATAGTTCCTGGATATTGTCTTATAAGCATCCGTATAATCGCTTGAAATATCATTGGACATGTTGAGAGTGTAGAAAGCGGTTATCGTTGCAGAAAAAGGTTGAAAAGCGGGAAGGCAAGTTGATCGATGATAGTGAGATGAGACCCGGAAGACGGACACCACCGCAATGCAAACTGTCTGTCTCAATTTGACATTTTGTCCATGGCTGAATCCTGTTAACCATACACATCCAGCTTGCCACGTTACCACTGTGTGAACCTTATTTGATAAGGTTCCAATGACAAGAATCCCCGTTTGGATGGAAAGAGGGAATTAGAGGGGAGACGTGAGAACTGCAATGAAAACTTCACAAGCTTATTAGACGCTCTACGTGATGTATCTCACACAATCACCAATATCACAGCAATCACGATAACTGCATTGTTATGCCCTGATCTAAACTTCGTTGGTTCTAGTTCTAATGTTATCCATGAACTCATTATAATTCTTTATTAATTCCATAACCTCACGCGCCAAAAATTAAGTATTGCCGAAATAACTGCTGCAAAAACAATGATACCTTTGATCCCGCTTAGAAGCAAAGCATCAACGCTTTCAATAACTTCGTTTATGCCCCACTTGATTTTAGCGTAATTAATCGTTTTCTTGTTTATCACCTTGTTTAATAGTGGCAATAGTAAAGTAGAACTCCTCATGAAAGTGACTGCATATCATGATGGCATTCTTGATTGCTCCATATAAACCTCGCTATACTTCATTTCGTACTGGAATGAATGAATGATAAACGCTTCGATATCTTTCTTATAGCCAAGAACTCAATCGATATAAGCAGTGTTTTGGCAATCACTGATAAATTAGTAATAAAGGGCCAGTAGTTTTCCACCTTCAAAATTTCATCAACACAGCTTAAGAGACATGCGGCCTCAGACCCTACAGGGTTAGGATCAAGAACGATAGAGTCATGTTGCACACCCTCCAAAGAAGACATAACATCAGAAATGGAAGAGGCACGAAAGGGGTAGGAAACAATAACCAGAATGGCAATACCTGAAAAAACGGACGCGATGATGATATTGAGTGATGAGAGGAGAGAAAAGAGCGAGGGAAGCGAGAGACACCAAGTTCATGACGTTCTGTCGAGATGTTGCGCGCGGGAAGTACAGACAACAAAACCTGACGAAACATTACCGTACACATTCAGAGTACCGTAAATTTGTCGTCTGGCCATTCAAAAAACTACTTCGTACATTATCCTGATACAAGTGATAACAAAACCGAAACCAAAAACTCCTGAATAAATTTAGCTGCAAACCACAGGCAGCCCGTTCAGACAAGTCGACCGGCGCACCAAGCTGGCTGCCATGCTGCTGATGAGATGTCTGCCAATCTGTTGCCAATCTTTGCCACTCTGGCAAAATACCAAAGTAGCCTGTAAGACGGGCGCTGTCAGACATGGCTAGCTTGCACACCTCCAAAGAAGACATAACAGCAGAAAGAGAACAGGCCACGAAAGGGATAGGAAAAAATAATTATAGTGGAAATAACTGAAAAGGCGGACGCGATGATGATATTGAGTGATAGCGGGGCAGAAAAGACCCAGGGAAGCGAGAGACAGTAACTTTATGGCGCCCTGTCGAAATGCTGCGCCGCGGGAAGTACAGGTTTCTTTGAAGTGAGCCAAAATGGCTCCAATTTCTCAAGTTGGCGAGCAAAATTACAACGACAACCACGACTACAAAAACAATCACAACCATAAACATAAACATAATTCTTCCTTTCTTGATGCCTTATTCGGGCTCCAATGTTTTTCAACAGTAGGTCTTAAAGCAATAAAAGAACCCTTGTATTCCAAGCTGATCGTACACAGGTTCCATCCAAATTAGAAATCCTTCGAGAATTCAAGAAATATAATAATTTCACCCCCAGATTTTCTCTTCCAACGTACATTTCTCTATTACTATCCTATAGGCAGTCTTTAAGGGTCCTAATTCCCTTATGAAGTTCTGACTGCGG
>VCMS01000283.1:131418-153440 GCA_022539475.1 Gracilaria domingensis
GAAAATGCTGCGCGCGGATAGTAACATGGTATTCTTTATGGAAAAGTGAGACAAAAATGGCTTCACCAGATTTCCTCAAAGTTGCGAGCAAAATTAGCAATCAAACACAACCATCTCGATAACAACATAACAATCACAACCTATAAAAACACACAAAAAATAGAGAACCTCCAATGACAATGAATAAAGATTTTCCCCCCCCCTTTCCTTGCGTCCTTTTGTTTTCTCTCTCTTTATCTTTTTGAAAAAAAAAAAAAAAAAAATGCCTATTACTGGGCCTCCAATGTTTTTCCACCCAAAGGTAGGTTGCTCTTAAAACGCAATTAAGAGGAAGCCGTTGCTATTCAACCCCGCGATTATCGTACACAGGTTCCATCCACAATTAAGAAACATACCTTCCAGAATTCAAGAAAATCATTAATACCGATTCACCCCCAGATTTCTCGTTCAACGACATTTCGTCTATACTCCTCATGACGGCAGGAGATTCTTTAAGGGAGATCTAAGTCACGTTATGAAAATGTTCTGAACTGCGGTTCTGAATGTCTGAATGTCAAATCGATCCAACTCGCTCCAAAATAATTAAATTCCAGTCTCTGCTGTTTTCTAGAAGCCCATGCGAATAACATAAATTAGTGGCATTCCTGTGGTAATCACACCTTTATATCCAGGGTTTTTCTTAATAGCATCCGTATAATCGAGCTTTGAATATCATTGGACATTGTTGGAGTGTAGAAAGCGGTATCGTTGCAGAAGAAAGGTGAAAAAAGCGAAGGCAACGTTCGATCGATGATAGTGAGATGAGACCCGGAGACGGACATATCCACCGTACTCTAACGCAATGCAAAACTGTCTGTCTCAATTTGACATATTGTCGCATGCTGAATCCGTTAACAAATTACACCATTTAGCAGCTTGCCACGTTACCGAAATAGTGTGAATCACTTATTTGATAAGGTTTCAAATGCAAGAATTCCCCAGTTTGGATGAAAGAGGGAAATTAGAGGGAGACGTGAGAACTGCAATGGAGAACTCACAGCATAAATAGACGATCTATCGTGATGATATTCTGCCACACAATCACCGAATAATCGAACATGCAAGTCACGCATCACTGCAATTGTTATATGGCCTCTGATCTATAAACACTTCGTTGGCTTCAGTTCTAAAGTGTTAGTCACCATGAACTCATTAATAATCTCTTCTATAGAATCCATTAACCTCACGCCACAAAAAATTAAGTGCACGCCTGAAATAACGCGCTTGCAGCAGAAAAACAATGATAGCCTTGGATCCCTGGCTTAGAAGCAAAGTCTATCACGCTTTCAATAACTCGTTTATGCCCTACATTGATTTAGCGTAGATAAATAACGGTTTTCTTGTTGTATCACCTTGTTTATTAGTGCAATAGTAAAGATAGAGACTCCTCATGAAAGTGAGCTGCATATCCATGAATAGAGGCCAAAAAATTAGGCTTGAATTGCTCCACTAATAAACCATCTGGCTATAACTATTTTACTGGAATGAATGAATGAAAACGCTGTTCGATAATCTTGTCTATATAGCCCAAGAACTCAATCGATATAAGCAGTGATTTTGGGCAATCACTGATAAATTAGTAATAAAGGAGCCATGGTAGTTTCCAACCTTCAAATTCAGTCAACACAGCGCTAAGAGAACTATGCGGCCTCAGACCCTACAGGGTTAGGATCAAGCAGAACGATAGGAGTCATTTGCGACACACCTCCAAAGAATCATAAGACATCAGAAATGGAAGAGGGGTCAACGAAATAGGGGTAGGAAAACAATAACCAGCACATGCAATTACCGTGAAAAAAACGGACGCGATGAAAGATATTGGGAAGCGAGAGACCACCCAGAGTTCATGTACGTGTTCTGTTCGAGGATGTTATGCGCGAGAAAGGTACAGAACGAAACAAACTGACGAAAACATTACCGGTGACACATTCAGAGTAAACCCGTAAAATGTTGTCGTCTGGCCGGATGCTCAAAAACTACGTCTCGGCATACATTTCGTGCTAACAGAGGTAGTGGATGAGGACGAACGAACTAGGAAACGCAAACAACCGGTCCTGAATAAGACTATATAGCTGCCACAACCACACAGGCAGTCGCGCCAGAAATACAGGAAAAGCCTCGAATGGCGCACCGAAAAGCTGGCGCCATGCGGTGCATGGAATGAGATGTCTGCCACATAGTCATGTTGCCCATCGCTTTGCCACTCTGGCAAAATACCCAAAGCTAAGCCCTGGTAAGCGACGGGCGCTGGCCAGAACTAATGCGTAGCTTGCAAGCACCCATCCAAAGAAGGGAGCATAGCAGCAGAAAGAGACCACAGGGCACGAAAGGATAGGAAAAAGATATTATACCGTGGAAATAACTGACCAAGGCGGACGCGATGATAGATATGCAGTGATACTGCGGAGGCAGAAAAGACCCAGGGAAGCCGAGAGACAGGTAACTTAATGAGCGCCCGGCTGTCGAAATGCTGCGCGCGGGAAGTAACAGGTTTCTTGTGAAGTAGCACAAAATGAAGCTCCAATCTTCTAAGTTTGCGACGCCAAAAGATTACAAAACGACACCACGCTACGAACAGAGACAGATCACAAGCACATCGAACATGCAAACATAATTCTTCCACCTTATCTTGATGCGCTAGATATCCGCGTGGCTCGCAAGATTTTTTCCCAGTAGGTGTCTTAAGCAATAAACGAACCTTGTTATTCAAGGCGTCTTCACACAGTGTCTCATGGCCGCCAAATTAGAAGTGACTCCAGAATCATACAGAAATTAACATATTTCACCCCCGAAATTTCTCTTTCCAACGTACATTCTCTATTACTGATCTCATTAGGCAGTCCTTTAGGGGTACTAATCGTTATGAAGTTCCATGTACGCGAGTCTGAGAATGTACTGAGAGTCAAAATCGATCCAACTCCCTCGCAAATATTAATTGTCAAATCTCAGCTAGTCTTCTAATGAAGCCCATTGCGAATGAACATAAAAGTTCACTGGATAATTGTCTTATAAGCACGCCGTATAATCGCTTGAAATAATTCAATTGGACATGTTGGAAGTGTAGAAGCGGTGTATCGTTGCAGACCAAAAGGTGTGAAAAGGCGGGAAGGGCAAGGTGAATCATGATTGATAGCGAGATGAGAGCCCGGAAGATCGGATCACCATACCAGCAACGCAAACTGTCGTGAGTCTCATTGTAGACTATTCACTTGGGGTCCATAGGTATGAATCTGTTAAGCATGCATAGCACATCCAGCTTGCCACGTTACGGAACTGTGTGAGACACTTAGTTTGATAAAGGTATTCCAATGGACTAAGACATGCGCCTCCGTTTGGATGGAAGAGGGAACTTAGAGGGGAGAGCGTGAGAAACTGCAATGAAAAACTTACAAGCCTATTAGACCGCTCTTACGTGATGTATCGTCACAACAATCACACCATAATCACAGCAATCACGTAACGCATGTTATGCCGCTGATCTAATAACTTCGTTGGTTCTAGTCTAAAATTTTAATCATCATGGAACCTCAATTAAATTCTTTATTAAAGTTCCATAGACCTCAGCGCCAAAAATTAAGTATGCCCGAAATAAACTGCTGCAAAAACAATGATACCTTTTGATCCCGCTTAGAAGCAAAAAGCTATCACGCTTTCATAACTTCGTTATGCCTCCACTTGATTTATTAGCGTAATTAATCGTTTTCTTGTCTTATCAACCTTGTTTAATAGTGGCAATAGTAAAGTAGAGACTCCCGTGGAAAGTGACTG
The DNA here is from genome assembly GCA_022539475.1 of Gracilaria domingensis. Classification (NCBI taxonomy): domain Eukaryota; phylum Rhodophyta; class Florideophyceae; order Gracilariales; family Gracilariaceae; genus Gracilaria; species Gracilaria domingensis. The sequence goes on from VCMS01000283.1 coordinate 135,226, forward strand.
CATACCATGATGGCATTCTTGATGAGCTCATATAAACCTCGCTATACTTCACCATTGTCGTAGATAATGAATGAGAAATGATAAACGCTTCGATATCTTTCTTATAGACCCGAAGAACATCGAATCGATAGTATAGCCAGTGGTTTTGGCATCACACTGATTAAATTAGTAGACTAAAGGGCTCACGAGGCATATGTTATTTCCACCTTCAAGAATTCCACAAATCACAGCTTTGAAGACAATGCGGCCATTCAGACCCCAGGTTAGGATCAATAGACGATAGAGTCATGTTGCAAACACCCCTCAAGAAGGTACACATAACATCAAGAAAGGAAGAGGCACGAAAGGGTAGGAAACAAAACCAGAGAGAGAGAGTTGGGCGAGAACCTGAAAAAACGGACGCGCGATGATAATATTGAGTGATGAGGAAGGAAGAGCACAAGAGAGCGAGAGAGAAAGCGATGAGGACATGCCAAGTTCATGCCCGGTATCGTCGAGATGTTCGCGCGCGGGAAGTATCGAGAGACATCAAACCTGTAACCGAGAAACAAATATCCGATAGTATCCAGTTACAGAGTACCGCGTAATTAATGTGTCTGGACCATTGTCAGAAAACTACATCACAGCGAATAGCATCTTCTTTGCGTACAGAGCTGATATCACAAATACCGGAGAGACTCAAATACTCCATGAATACAGGTTTTACTTGCCAAACCACAAGCAGCGCCGTTGGCCCAAGACAATTCCGATGCAAAGACGCACACAAACTAAGTCTTGGCTGCCATTCTGCTGATGAGATGTCTGCCAATTCTGTTTGCGCCAATTACTTTGCACTCTTGGCAGAAAATACCAAAAAGTAACCCTGCGATAAGAGCGAGGCGCGTGGTCAGACTATTGGCTAGCTAGCACAACATCTCCAAAGAAGACATTTAACAAGCAGAAAGAGGATCAGCAGCACGGAAAGGGATAAGAGAAAAATAATTATCGATGGAAAATACATGAAAAGGCGACGCGATGAAGATATGAAGTGATAGCGGGAGGGTTATAGGAAAAGCTGCCAGTTGGTATAAGCGAGAGACAGTATAACTTTATGGCGCCCTGTGTCGAAAAGCTGCGTCGCTGTGGAAGTACAGGTTCTTGAAGTGAGACAAAAAATGGCTCTCAAAATTCTCAAAGTTGGCGAGCAAAAATTACAACGACACCACGACTTCTAACATTAACAATCACAACGCATTAAACATTAACATAATTCTCTTCCTTGAATGCCTATAATCTGGCTCCACATGTTTTTCCCAGTAGGTCCTTAAAAAGCAATAACAGCGAACCTTAGTATCAAGTGCGATCGAGCTACAGGTCCATCCAAGATTAGAATACTTCCAGAATTCAAGAAAATATAATATTCACCCACAGATTTCTCGTTCCACGTATTCTCTATTACTTCCTCATAGGACCAGTCTTTTAAGGGGTCTTAATCCCCCCCGTTATTGAAGTTCTGACTGCGGTACTGAAATGTTACTGAGTCAATATCGACTCCAACTCCTCCACACACATAGCTTTAAATGTTTTCAGTAACTCGCTGTTCTAGAAGCCTATTGCGAATAACAAATTAATAGTTCCTGGATATTGTCTATAAGCATCCGGTATAATCGAGCATTGAAATTCATTGGACATGTTGAGAGTGTAAGAAAGCCGGTATTCGTTAGCAGAAAAACTGGTTGATAGAAGCGGAGGGCCAAGTGAATCGTATGATATAGAGTAGGACAGACTCACCGGATAGGACGGAGTAACACCTACCAGCAAAATTGCCAAAGCATGTATGTCTCAAATTTGACATTTTGCCATGGCTTGAATCCTGTACATAAAACGCATAACACATCCAGCCTTGCTCAGTTACCTCGACTGTGAATGGAAACCTTATTTGATATAGTTCCCAATGACAAGATAACCCGTTAGGAATGTGAAAGAGGATAGAGGGGTGACGTGAGAACTGCAATGAAAAACTCACAAGACTTTATTAGACCCTCTACGTGATGATAACTGTCAGCACAATTCACCCAATGTCACAGCATATACACGATAACTGCAAGTTGTTATCCGCCTAATCTAAAACTTCGTATGGTTCTAGTTCTAAATGTTACACATGAACTCATATAATTCTTTATTAATTCCTAACAACTCAACGCGCTGACAAAAACATTAAGTAATCGTGAGCCGAAAGAAAACTGCTGCAAAAAACAATGATCCCTTTGATCACCGCTAGAAGACAAAGCATAAACCGCTTTCATAACTCGTTTATGCCACACTGAATTTTAGCGTAATAATCGTCTCTCTGTTATTCCACCTGTTTATAGTGGCAATAGTAAAGTAGATACTTCCTCGATGAAAGTGATGCATATCAATCGATGGCATTGCTTGAATACTGAGCTCCATAATATAACCTTCGCTATAACTTCAATTTCGTACTGGATGATGAATTGATAAACTGCTTCGATATCTTCTTATTAAGCACACACAAAAACCAATCGATATAAGCAGTGTTTTGGCAATCACTGATAAATTAGGAATAAAGGCTCAGTATTTTCCACCTTCAAAATGTCATCAACACCAGTATGCTCTTGCCGCCACTTAAAGACATGCGGCCCTCAGACCCTACAGGGTAGGTCAACAGAACAGATAGCGAGATCATGTTGCACACCGACCTCTTCAATAGAAGACAATAACATCAGAAATGGAAGAGCAGCGAAAGGGGTAGGAAACATATAAACCAGAATGCAAATACCTGAAAAAACGGACGCGATGACTGATATTGAAGTGATGAGAGGAAGAGAAAAGAGCGAGGGAATGCGAGAGAGACACCAAAGTTCATGACGTTCTGTCGAATGTTGCGCGCGGGAAGCTACAGACAACAAAACCTGACGAAACCATTACCGTACACATTCAGAGTAACCGTAAATTGTCGTCTGGCCATTCAACGGAAAACTACTCTCGATATCAATTTCTGCTACATAGTGATAACCCAAACCGAAACGCAAAAACTCCTGAATAAATTTAGTCTTGCAAACCCCAACAAGGCAGCAACCGTTCAATGACAAGGTCGACCGGCGCACCAGCTGGCTGCCATTTGGCGTGCTAAGATGAGATGTACTCCAATCTGGCTTGCCATAATTCTTGCCAACCATGGCAAAAATACAAATAGTAGCCCTGTAAGACGGGCGCTGTCAGACATGCTAGCGTTGCACACGCCTCCAAAAGATATGAGCGAGAAGGAGCGAGAGAGCAGCAGAACAGGACAGGAAATGGGATATGGGAAAAACTACATTATAGATGGGAATAACTGAAAAGGCGGAACTGCGATGATTGATATTGAAGTGATCAGCTGGTGGCAGAAAATGAAACCCTAATGGAAATGCGCGAGGAGAGCGAGTAACTTTATGGCGCCTGCTCGAGAACTGCTGCGGGCGGCGGGAAGTACGAGGTTTTCCTATCTCTTGAAGTGAGAGACCAAAAATGCTCCAATTTCTCAAAGTTGCTGATGCAAAAATTTACATATACGATCAACCACGACTTACACAACAAATACACCAACATAAACATAAACTATATTTCTTCCTTTCTTGATGCCTTATACGTGGCTCTCAAGTTTTTCCCAGAGGTTCTTAAAGCATAAAGGGACCTTCTACTGTGCAACTGCGATCGTACCATAGGCCTCCATTTCCAATTATGAATACTTTTCCTAAGAATTTCAAGAAAATTATATACATAATTTCACCCCCAGATTTTCTCTCCAAGTACATTTCTTCTATTACTCTTTTTTTGTCCTCATCAGCAGTCTTTTTTTTAAAGTGGGTCTATACTCTCCGTAATGAAGATTGTGAGACGGCGGTTCTGAATAGTACTGAGTTCAATATTCGATTCCACATCCCTCCAAATATTTAATTTCAGTCCTTCGCTTGTTTCACTAGAAGCCATTGCTAATAAAATCATAATATTGTTTCCTGAATTATTTGTTTTAAAAGCATGCGACGTAATATATCGCTTGAGAGATAATCACTGGACAATTGTTGAGATTGTAGATAAGCGCGGTTATGCTGCATTTGCAGAATTTAAAGAGTTAGAAAGGCGTGGAAGTGCACAAGCTTAGATAACGATGATAGTGGAGGACTGAGTACTCGAAAGATCGGACACTCTACCTGCAATGCAAACTGTCTGTCTTAATTTGGACATTTTTTTGCCTCATTGGCTATATCCTTGTTAACCTATTACACGATCTAGCTTTTGCCCACGGTGTACGCCCATAAGCGGTGGAAACCTTTTCATTGATAAGGTTTCCAATCTGACCACACGACATCCCCTGTTGTTGGTACTGGAAAAGAAGGGAATTATAGCGGAGACGTGAGAACTGTCAAATGAAAAACTTCACAAGCTATTTAGACGTCTCTACGATTCACCGTGATGTACTTCTCTACACCAATCACCAATTATCACAGCATCACGATATACTTGCATCTTGATGCCCTATTCTATTATACTTCGTTGGTTCACGTTCAAGTTACCCGAACTCATTATAATTTCTTATTAATCTCCAATAACCTCAAGCGCTCAAAAAATTAATGTATTTGCCGAAAATTACTGTCTGCAGAAAAAACTGAATAACCTTGATCTTCTCGCTTTAGAACAAAGGGCATCAACGTGTCTTTCAATAAACTTGTTTTATGCCCCTATTGATTTTATGCGTATAATTACATTGTTATTCTTGTTTATCGAACCTTGTTTAAAGTATAGTGGCTAATAGTAAAATGTTATACTTCCTCATTGAAAGTGGACTGCATATCATGATGGGCTATTACTTGATTGTTCCCAATATTTAATACCTCTGTGGCCTATACCATTCGTTATCGGACACTCTCAATGAATGATAAAGCTTCGGATATCTTTCTTATAAGCCCAAGAACTCAAGCGATTATAAAAGCAGTGTTTCTGGAATCACCTGATAAATTAGTAAATGACAAGGCGCCTAGGTTTTCCACCTTATCAAAAATTTCATCAAAACACAGCTTAAAGACAGCGGCCTCAGAAGCCCTACAGGGTTTAGGATAAGAACGAAGGAAGCATGTTGCACCGGGACCTCACAAAGACAGACAATAATATTCAAGGAAATGGAGTAGAGGCGACGAGGGGTAGGAAACATATACCAGTAATGCGACAATGACTTGAAAAAACGGATCGCGAGTGATGTCATATTTTGATTGTTATTTAGAGTAGGTAGAGAAATGAGAGCGAGGGAAGCGGATAACCATATTCTATTTTGCGTGAACGTTCTGTCGTAGATTTCTGCGGCCGCACGGGAGAGTACATGTTGACACACAAACCTGAACCGAACAGACATCACCCCGTCAACACATTCAGTTAGTAACCGTCGGGTATTTGTTTCGGTGTCTGCCGATTCAAAAAAACTAAGCTTCAGGGAGTGACATTAGTCCTGACTACACGGTGTAATAACGTAAAGCCGGAACCAAAAGCTCCTGAATAAATTTAGCTGCCAAACGCCGCACAAGGCACCCGCGTTATCAAGACACAAGTTCGAGCCGCGCACTCAAGCTGGATGCCATGCTGCTGAGAGATGTCTGCCAATCTGTTTGACCAATCCGTTTGGCCACTCTGGCAAAATACCAAAAGTAGCCCTGAGACGGTGCGTCTGTCAAGACTGCTAGCTTTGCACAACCCCCAAGAAGACACATAAACAGCTAGATAAAGAGAGCAGGTGCACTAAAGGGATACGGAAAACACTATAAGTTATAAAAGTGGAAATAACTGAAAAAAGGCGGCACGCGATGATTTGAATGATCGATAAGCGGGCAGAAACAGACCCAGGGAAGCGAAGAGACCATAACTTATTCAGCGCGCCATACTGATCCGAAAATGCCTGCCGCGCGAGGATAAATACAGGTTTGCGATTTGAATGAGTGAGACAAAATGGCTCACCAATTTTCGACAGATTGCGAGCAAAATTACATCGACGCACACACCTATCGACTACAACCAGACAAACTTCCTACACATCCCATAAACAACACAAAAAATTCTTCCCTTTCTAATGATGTGCCATATAGACGGGCTCAAATGTTTTATCTTGCCAGTAGGTCATTAGAAGCAATAATAGGAAACCTTGACTATTCTAAAAGCGATCGTACCACAGGTCCATGCCAAATTAGAGATCACGCGATTGAGAATTCAAGAAAATATAATATACTTTCCCCGCCAGAATTCTCACTTCTAAGGTAGACGTACCGATTCTCTCCTATTACTGGTCCGTCCATAAGGCAGCTCTTTAAGAGGGTCTAATCCCTTAATGTAAGTTCGACTCGTCTGCGGTCTTCTGACATGTACTTGAGAGTCCAATACCGACCAAACTCCTCAAAATCTATTTCAAGTCTCGCGCTGTTTCTCAGAAGCCATGCGAATAAACATAAAGGTTCCTAGGATATTGTCTATAGGCGATCCGTATAGATCGCTTGAAATATTCATTGGACATTGTTGGAGGTGTAGAAAGCCGATACTCGTTGACAGAAAAGTTGAAAAGCGGGAAGGCAAGGTGATCGAATGATTAAGTGAGAAGAGACCCGGAAGAGCGGACCATCCGAACCTGCTATTGCAGACACTGTCTGTCGTCAATTTATACATTTTGTCCATGGCTGATAATCCTGTTAAGCACCAAACACATCCGCCTTGCCCGTTACCTTACTGTGTGAACCTTAAATTTGATAAGGTTCCAGATAGACAAGAATCCCCGTTTTGGGATGGAAAGAAGGGGGAATATAAGAGGGGCGACGTGAGAACGCCAGAACTACGATCTTCCACACAAGCTTAATTAGATACGCTCTAAGCGTGCCAATGTATCATGCACGACAATCACACAATAATCACAGCCATCAACAGATATACTGCATTGTTATGCCCCTCTGCACTCGTAACAGAAGTCGTGGTTCTAGTTCTAAATTGAGTTCATAGCGATTGAACTCATTGATAGGGTATTGTCTTGATTAATGTCCATAAACCTCCAAGTGAACCTCATGCGCCAAAAATTAAAATATTGCCGGACCAACATAGGTCACGCGCTGTGCAAGCATGCCGAAACACAAATACGATTGCTCTGAGTGATCGCCCGCCGTAAATGTAAGCAAACACACGCTATCAAATAACAGGGACGTTTAATCTCGCCGCACTTGATTTTTATAGCGTAATTGCACAGTCGATTTCAGCATTGATTTAATTCAGCTTGTTTAATACGTGGAGCAAAAGTACAATGGTGAGACACTCCTCATTGAAAGTGCACCTGCATGATCATCGAGAATGGCATTCTTGATATGCTCCATAGTATACCTCGCTATTTATCTTTCATATTATCGTACGAGAATGAAATGATAGTGAGTAGGAACCGCTTGCGATAATCTATTCTTATATGCCGGGTACCAAGAAGCTCACTCTCAATATAATAAGGCAGTGTTATTTGGCAAATCACGTGATTAAATTCATAGTAATAAATGGGCCAGTTAAGGCTTTTTCGCGACCTTCAAAAATTTCACACACAGTGCTTAGCAGAGACAGTGCGCCTTAAGACCCTACAGGGTTAGGTTATCAAGAACGATAGGAGTCATGTTGCAGTACCCTCTCCTAAACAGACCGATAGAGCATTCAGAATACACGGAGAGGACGGTCTACCGAAAGGAGTAAGGAAGACAATAAGCCAGCATGGGCAATATACGCCGTGAAATAAAACGGACCGCCGATGGTGATGAATTAATTGAGTGATGAGAGGAGAGAAAAGAGCAGAAGGGGAAGCGAGTAGACACCGCGAAGTTCATTTGACGCTGTCGAGATGTTGCGCGCTGGAAGTGACACGACCACACTGGCGCAAGCAAGAAACCTGGACGCAAGATCATTCGTACAGCAGATTCAGAGTATCTCACGGTAACTTTTCGGCTCGCCATTCCATAAGAAAAGCACTATCTCGATTACAAGTTCTGCATACAGAAGTGATAGAAAAGACCGAAGCACAAACCAAAAACGAACGTCCTGAGAAAATTTGAGAACTGGCCAAAGCCCCACAAAGCGGCAGTACCGTATCAGGACCCAAGTCGATCACCGGTGTCGCACCAAGCACGCGGCTAGTCTCATGCTAGCTGGAATGAGGATGTCTTGCCAATCTGTGATGCTCAATGGCGTGCCTTCTAGCCCACTAATCGGGCAAGAATTACTAAACAGGTAGGATCCTTGTAAGACGGGCGCTGTCAGAGACATGGCTAGCGTGCACACCCTACGCAAAGGAAGATATCGACAGCAGAAAGAGACACAAGGGCACCGAAAAAGGGAGTAGGAAAAAATAATCTGAAATACGTAGGAGTATAGCTGAAAAGAGGGCGTGACCGCAGATGCTATATACCGAGTGCGATAGCGGGCAGGGGAAAAGGACTCCAAGGGAGCGAGTAGAGACAGTAACACTTATAGTGGCGGCACACTGGATACTGGAATGAGCTCGGCGCGCGCGACGCTATACAGGTTTCTTTGAAGTGGAGGACAAAAGGCTGTCCAGATTCCAAAGATGCGAGCAAAACATTACGAGACGACAGACTAATACGAACTACAACAGGCACAAGTTTCACAAACCATAAACATACAACATAATTCTTACCCCTTTCACTTGATGCCGATAGTCACCGCGTCCAAATGTTTGTTCAGCCAGTAGGTATCTTAATAGGCAATAAAGGAACCTGTGTATTCAAGTCGCGAATCGTACACGAGGTGGCCATAAACCGAACACAGAGATACACTTTCGAGAATTCAAAGAAAATAGGATGAATAGTTCACACAGAGTTCTCTTCCCTAGACCGTAAACATTCTCTATACAGCTGTCCTCATTAGCGGCAGTACTTGTTAAGGTGGGTCTAATGCGTTATGAAGTTCACTGACGCGTACCTGAATGTACTGGAACTCAAGATCGATCCAAAACTCCTCCAAAATAATAATTTAGTCGTCGCTTGTTTCAGAAGGCGCATGCAATTTACATAGATACTGTTCCTAGATATTGCTCTTGAGATAAGCAGCCGTAATAGATGCGCGCTGTCTGGATGAATGATCATGTGACACTGGTTGAAGAGTGTAGAAAGCGGTAATACTTGCTGCAGAAAAAAGGGATTAAAGCGGGAGGGGCAAAGTTGAATCGAAATGATAGTAGATGAGACCGAGGAGCGACGGAGACACCCCACCGTAGTTGCGAGATGCAAACTGTCTGTCCGTCAATTTGACATTTTTTCCTAGGCTGAATCCTGTAGAGCGCAACACATCCACAGCGACTTGCTCACGTTACCGGCACTGTGTGAAGACCGTTATGTAGATATAGGTTCCAATGACAAGAAATCCGTGGAGGCAAAGGAGGGAATTGAACAGGGAGACGACGTGAGAAGCTGCAGAATGAGAAACTTCACACTTATTAGAAGCTCCTAGCGTGATGTTATCTCACACAATCACCATATCACAGCAATCAGATAATTGGCATTGATTAATGCCTGATTCTAGCAAGCTTCGTTGGATTCTAGTTCTGAGATGTGTATCCATTCGGGAGAACTCATTTATAAGAATTCTATATATTAATTCCCATACCATGCACGCGCCAAAATTAAGTATTGGCCGAGAATAACTGACTGCAAAAACCATGATGAGCCTTTGGCCACCGAGCGCTTAGGAAGCAAAAGCACAACGCTTTCAAATAACTTCGGTTTATGCCCCACTTGATTGAAGCGTAAATTGAACTCGTTTTCCTGTTCTATCACCTAATTCGTTTAATTAGTGAGGCAATAGTTGCGTAAACGAGCTAAGAAAGAACTATAACTGCATCATGACACGTTGGACTGCTATACATAGATCAACTTCTTGACTGTGACTTCCATATAAACTTCAGCTAACCTCAGTTTCGTAACTGGAAATGAATGATATAACGCACTCGAATATCTTCTATAGCGCCAAGAAGCTCAAAGTCGATATAAGACAGTGTTTTTGGCAATCACTGCATAAAATTACGTATAAAGGTGCCAGTAGTTTCTCCACCTTTCACAATTTTGACATAGCGACAGCTTAAGAGACCATGGACCGGCCGTCAGGACCTAATACAGGTTAGGGATCAAGAACGATAGAGTGATGTTGCATACACTCGCTCCATAGAGAAGACATAAACATAAAAATGGCGAAGAGCAGCGAAAGGGGCTAGGTATTAACAATACGCACAAGGCAACCACCCGCTGAAAATAACGACAGATGATGATATTAGAGTGATGAGAGGAGAGAAAAAGAGGAGGAAGCGAGAGACACACAGGGTTCAACGCTTCTGTCGAGATGTTGCGCGCTGGGAAGTACCAAGACATACAAAGAACCTTTGACGCGAAGACATAGCCGTACACCAATTCGAGAGTACGCGTAAAAAATTCTGTCGTCTGGCCATCAAAAAACTAGCTCTCGGATACATTTCCTGCACTAAGTGATAACAAAAACCAGAAATGCACAAACACTGGTGTGAATATGAGCTGCTCAAAAACCCACAGGCCCGTTCAAGACCAAGTCGAAACCCGGTCGCACCAAGAGGCTGCGCTGCCAATGCTGCCTTGATGAGATTCTGCCAACGCCTGTTGCCAATCTGTGCCATCGTCACCTGCAAAAATATCCAAAAAGTAGCCGCTGATAAGACGGGCGCTGTCACGACATGGCTACTTGCACACCCTCCCGAAGAAGACATAACACAGCAGAAATGAGAACAGGCCACGAAAGGTGATAAGAAACGCAAGAATAATTATACGCGGTGGGAAATAACTGAAAAGCGCGCGACGCGATGATGATATTGGAGGTTGAATAGCGAGGGGGCAGAAAAGAACCGCAGGGAAGCGAGAGACAGTAACTTTTATTGGCGCCCCTCCGAAAAGCTGCGCGCTGGCGGAAGTAACAGGTTTCAATAGGAAAGCACAAAATAGGCATCCAATTTCGTTCAAATTGCGAAAGCAAAAATTACAACCACAACCACGCACTACAACAACATCAACAACATAACATCCACATAATTCTTCTCTTCCTCTTGATCCTATACGGGCTCCAATGTTTTTCATCCAGCAGGTCTTTAAGAGCAAAAGGAGAGCTTTGTATCAACGGGGATGTATCACAAGCTCCATCCAAAATATAGAAATATTAGACTTCGACAAATTCAAGAAATATATAAGTAATTTTCACTCCTCCAGATTTCTATCAACGTTAACATTTCATCTATTACTATCCTCATGAGGCACTCTTTAAAGGGGTCAATCCCGTTAATGAAAGTCTGACTAGCGGTTCTGAATGCTACTGAGACCGAATCGAATTCACATCCATCCAAATATTAATTCTCAGTCTCGCGCATGTTTCTGAGAACGCCATGCAATCACATAATGGTTCCTGGGATATTGTGCTTATAAGCCATCGGCGATAAGTAATCATGGAGAGAAATATCTATGTATGGAACATGTTGAGAGTGACGAAGGCGGTTATCGTTGCAGAGAGGTTGAAAGAGTAAGCGGGAAAATGCAAGTTAAGAAATCGATGATAAGGTGGAAGACTTAGAACCGTGCGGAAGAACGGACACGCCGACCGTGCAATGCAGAAACAGTATCTGTCTCAATTTGGACATTGTTGTCCATGGACTGATATCCTGTTTAACCATAGGCATCATCGCAGCTTGCCCGTACGTTACCGGCATTGTGACTGTGTGAATCCTATTTGAGTAATGGTTCCAATTGACAAGTAATGTCACCCGTTTGGATGGAACAGAGGAGAATTGAGACGGGAATCCGGTGAGAGACTGCTGGTCAATGGAAGACTAAATCATGCTTAATTAGAACGCCTGCGTGATGTTATCGTCACACAAACGGGGACCAACTATCCAGGCTAAGTCACGAAGTAAGCTGCATTTGTTATTGCTCCCTGATCTAAACTTCGAGTTATAGGTTCTTAGTTCTGAATGTAGTGATCCCCATAGAGACCTCATTATATTATGTCTTGTAATTAATCCATAAACCTCACGCGCCACAAAATTAAGTATGCCGAAATAAACTGCTGCATAAAACAGATGATACCTTTTGATCCCGCTGGAAAGCAAAGCATCAACGCTTTCAATAACTTCGTTTAATGCCCCACTTGCATTTATGTAAGCAGATAAGTTAACGAGATTGTATTTTCACTTTGTTGAATCAACCTCTTGTTTAATAGTGGGTCAATAGTAGAGCAGAACTCCTCATAGCAAAGTGACTGCATATACATGATAAAGGACATCCTTGATGATGTCGACTCGCAGACATAAACTTTCGGCTATAATCTCATTCGTACTGGAAAGAATGAATGATAAACGCTTCGATATCTTTTCTTTAGACCCAAGAACTCAATCCGATATATAGCAGTGTTCTTCTGGCAATCACTGATAAAATTAGTAATAAAGGCCAGATAAGTGTTTTCCACCATTCAAAAAAATTGTCAATCAACACAGCTCTCAAGAGACATGCGGCCCTCTATGACCATCAGCCTTAGGGTTAGGCACTCAAAAGAACTATTAGAGTCATGTTGCAACACCTCGCAACAGAAACATAAGATCCGATGGAAGAGGGCACGAAAGGGGTACGGAAAACAATAACCAGAATGAGCCAATACCGATGAAACACAACGGACGGCGAGAAATGAGTTTGCTATTGAGTGGATCTGAGTAAGGAATGAAGAACAGTGCGAGAGGGAAAGACGAGACCCGATCACACCAAGGTGTCAGTGCAACAGTCATGTCCGCAGATGTGTTGCGCGCGGGAAGCTAGCATTACAACAACACAACTGACGAAACCATTACCGCTGACACATTTCAGAGTACCAAGTGCTAAATTCTCGTCGTCTAGGCCAGTTCAAAAAAACTATTTAACTCCGCTAATACTCACTTTCCATCTGCCTACAAGTGGAGTAACAAAGACCGAAATCATAGAAAACTTCTGACATCATAAGTTTAGCCTGCCAAGACTCCACAAGCAGCTCTCGTTGTACTATAGGGACACAGCTCGATGACACCGGGTCGCCTCTACAAGCTGCTGCCATGCTGAGCTGCGGATGCGAGTATGGTCTGCCAATTCTGCTTGCCTAATCTATATGCCCCACTAACTAGGCAAAATCAACCTTAAATAGTAGCCCTGTATAGACCGGGCGCTGTCAAGACATGGCGTAGTCTTCGCACATCCACTTCCATTACAGTAAGACATAAACAGCACAGAAAAGAGAACAGGCACGAAAGGGAATAGTGATAATATATAATTATATGAAATATATCTTGATACAAAGGCGGACGCGATTGAATGATAATTGAGTGATAAGCGTGGGGCGCAGAAAGACCAGCAGGGAAGCGAGAGACAGTAACTTTATGGGCGCCCTGGTCGAATGCTCAATAGCGCGAGCGGGAAGTACAGCAGGTTTCCTGTGAAGGTGAGAACAAAATGGCTGCCATTTCTCAATCAGTTGCGCGAGCAAGAAGTTACAACCCAACCACTGAACTACACAAGCAACAATCACGAACCATCAAACAGTAAAGTATCGATAGATTCTTTCGCCGTTTCTTGGATTGCACTAATACGGGGCTTCCAAAGTATATTTCGCCGCGAAGTAGGTCTTAATAAGAGCAAATAAAGGAAACCTTGGATTCAGTGCGAATCGTAACAGGTCCTCCAAATTAGATACTTCCAGAATTCGAAGAATATATTAATTTCCGCCCCCAGAATTTCTCTTTCCAACGGTACATTTCGACTATTACTCCTCAATAGGGCAGTCTTTAAGGGGTCCTAATCCCGGTTATGAAGTTCTGACTTGCGGTTCTGAATGTACTGAGGCCTCAATCGATCCAACTCTCACCAAAATATTAATTCAGTCTCGCTGTTTCTAGAAGCCATGCGAACTAACATATAGTGCGTCCTCGGATATGTTGCTTAATAGCATGCCGATAATATCCGGCTTGAATATTCATGGACAATGTTGAAGAGTGTAGAAATAGCGGTTATCGGTGCATGAAAAGGTTGAAAGGCGGAAAAGGCAGCTTGATCGATGATAGTGGAAAGATGAGACCACGGAAGACGGGACACCCCACCGCAATGAAAACTGTTCCTGTCTCAATTTGACATTTTTTGTCCAATGGATGAAATCCTGTACAGCATACACATCCACTTGCCACGTTACACTAGTGTGCAGACCTTAATGTTGATTAAGGTTCACCAAATGACAAAATAGCCGACGGTTTGGATGGAAGAGAGGGATTAGAGGGGAGACGTGAGGAACTGCAATGAAAACTTCACAAGCTTATAGACGCTCTGACGTGATGTATCGTCACACAATCACGTCATATCACAAGCAATTCACGATAATCTGCATTAGTTTAATGCCCTGATCTAAACTCAGTTGGTTCTAGTTCTAATAATGTTTGCCATGGAAGCTCATTATAGACTCTTTATTAAATTCCATAATCTCACGGCGCCGAAAAATTAAGTTAATTGACAGAAATAAACTGCTGCAAAAACAATTGATACCTTTGATCCCGCTTAGCGAAGCAAAGCATCAACGCTTTCAATAACTTCGTTTACTGCCCTCACTTTGATTTCAGCTGTAAATTAATACCGTTTTCTTTGTGTTATTCACCTTGTTTAATAGTGGCAGATAGTAAAGGTAGAACTCCCATGAAAGTGACCTGCATATCATGATGGCATTGTCTTGATTGCCTCCTCTAAACCTCGCTATAATAGACTTCATTCGTACTTGGACATTGAATGAATGAATATAACGCCTTCGATATCTCCCTATAGCCCAAGAACTCAAATATCGATATACAGCAAGTGGTTATTTGCAATACACTGATATTAGTAATAAAGGGCAGTGTTTCCACCTTCAAAAATTTCATCAAAACAAGCTTAAGAAAAGCATGCGGGGCCTCAGACCCACCGGGTTAGGATCAAAGAACGATCGAGTCATGTCTCAGACACGCCTCAACAGAAGACATATACATCAAAATGGAAGAGGCACGAAAGGGGTAGCGAAACAATAACCAGAAGGCAATACCTAGACAAAACGGAACGCGATGATGATATTGGAGTGATGAGAAGGAGAGAAAAGAAACGAGAGGAATGCGAGAGACGATAAGTTCATGACGTTCTGTCGAGATGTTGCGCGGGATAGTACAGGACATCGTACAAACCTGACCGAAACATTACCGGTGTACACATTCAGCAAGTACTTGTAAGATTGTTCGTCTGGACCCACTCAAAAAACGACTCTCGACTACATTTCCTGCTACAAAGTGAACAAACCGAAAACAAAAAACTCCTGAATAAATTGATAGGCTGCAACCCTAGGAGACCCGTATCAAGACAATCCGACCGGCGCACCAAGGACTGGCTGCCATGCTGCTGATGAGAATGTCTGCCAATCCTGTTGCCAATCACTTTGCCACTGCTGGCAAAAATCACCAAAAGTAAGCCCTGGTAAGACGGGCGCTGTCAGACATGGCTAGCTTGCACACCCTCGACAAGAAGAACATAACAGGCAAAGAGAGAACCGCAAGCAGCGAAAAGGGATAGGAAAAGAATTTCAGAAGCGAAGTCGTATAGTGGATTAATAACTGAACAAGTGCAGGCACGCGGAATGATGATATTGAGGTTGATTAAGAGCGGTGCTAAGAAAAGACCCAGGGAAGCGAGAGCAGGAACTTTGATGCGCCTTTGGACAATGCTGCCGCGCGAGGGAAGCTGAGAGCGAGTTCTTCAAAGTGATGACAAAATGGCATCCAGATTTTCTCGCAAGTTGCGACGAGCAAAAAATTACAGACGACAACAACGACCACTATACTAAACAATTCACAAACCAGTAGTAAAACAATATAACATAATTACTTTACCTTTCTTGATGGCCCGTATAACGGGCTCCAATGTTTTTTCCGAGCAGTAGGTCTTAAGCAATAAAGGAACCTGATCATTACAAGCGCATCCGTACAGCATGGTACCATCCAACATTAGAATACTTGAGAAATTCAAGAGAAATATAATGAATTTCACCCCCCAGATGATCTCTTCCAACGGTCACACATTATGCCTAATTGACTTCTCTCTCATGAGGCAGTCTTTAAAAGGGGGTTCTAGATTTCTCCGTTAAATGAGTTCTGACTGCGGTTCGATGTAGCTGAGGTCAATCGATCCACACATCTCAAAATATTAAATTTCCAGCTCTCGCTGTTACTAAAGGAAGCACCAATGCGATGAGAATGAATAGATTAACTGCGATATATGTCTTATATAGCAATCCGTATCCAAGATCGCTTTGAAATATCATTGGACATGTTGAAGTGTAAAGCGGGTTATCGTTGCATGAAAAAGGTTGAAAAGCGGAAGGCAAGTTGACGATGATAGTGAAGATGAAGACCGCGGAGACGAAACCCACCTTAGCAATGCAAGACTGTCTGTCGTCAAATTTGACACGTTTTGTCCATGGCTAGAATCCTGTAACCAATACACATCAGCAGCTTGCCACATCACGTTACTATGTGTGAACCTTATTTGATAAGCGTTCCAAATGACACAGAGCCCCGTTTGGATGGGAAAGAGGAACTAGTAGAAGGGGAGAACGTGGAGAACTTGCAAATGTAAAACTTCACAAGCTTATTAGCGCTCTAATACGTGATGTATCTCACATACAATCCAACAATATCGTACAAGCCAATCACGATAATGCATTGTTATGCCCTGATCAACTTCGTTGTTCTAGTTTCTAATGTTATCATGTAAACTCATTATAAATTTCTCATTAATCTTCCATAACACTCACCGCGCCGAAAAAAATTAAGTATTGCCCGAAACTAACAGGCTGCAAAAGACAATGATTGAGCCATTTGATCCGCTGTAGGAAGCAAAGCATCAACGCTTTCATAACTTCGTTTATGCCCACACTTGATCTTAGTACGTAATTGAATAAGCGTTTTCTTGTTTAGTCACCTGTTAATAGTGCAATAGTAAAAGTAGAACTCCTCATAGAAAAGTGACTGCATATCATTGATGTAGCGGCATTTCTTTGATGAGCTCCACTATAAATACTCGCTATAAGCTTCATTTACGGTACTGGGAATGAATGAATGATAAACGCTTCGATAATCTTCTTATAGACCCAAGAACTCAAAATCGATTTATAAGCAGTGTTTTTGGCAATCACTGATAATTAGTAATCAAAGGGGCCCAGTAAAGATTTCCACCTTCAAATTCATCACACAGCTTAAGAGACATGCGGCCTAGGAACATACAGGGTTAGGATCAAGAACAGATCAGTAGTCATGTATGCACACCTCCTCCAAAGAAGATCATAATCGATCAGAATTGGAAAGGCACGAAAGGGGTCAGGAAACAAATAACCAGCAATGGGCAATACCTGAAAAAACGGACGCGATGGAATGATATTATCTGAATTATTGAAGTGTAGAGAAAAGAGCGAGGAAAGCGAGAGACAGCGTAAGTTCATCGCGTCCGACGTACTGTTCAGGGAATGTTAGAGCGGCGCGGGAAGTACAGGCAAACGAAAACTACGAACGAAAGACATTACGTAGCCATTCGAGTACTCGTAAATTGTCGTCTGGCCATACAAGAAAAAACAACTTCCGATACATTTTCTGCGTCAAGTGAGTAACAAAACGAAATCAAAAACTTCTCTGAATAAATTAGTCTGCCAAGACCACAGCAACGCAGCCGTTTCAAGGACAAGTCGACCGCGCACTGCAACTGGCTGCCAATGCCTGGCTGATGTAGAAATGATCTGCACCAAATCTGTTGCCATTGCTTTTGCCACTCTGGCAAAATGACAACAAAAGTAGCCATGTAAGACGCGCTGTAGAATGCTAGCTTGCGCTACACCTCAACAGAAGAGCATAAGCAGCAGGAAAGTAGAGACAGTGCACGCGTAAAGGGCAAGTGGTAAGAAAATAATGTATAAGTGGTGAAAATGAGAGCTGAAAGGCGGACGCGATGAGATCGAGGTGATAGCGGGGCAAGAAAAGACCCAGGGAAGCCGAGAGACAGTAACGCTTTTGTGGGCGCCCTGTCGAGACATGCTGCGCACCGCACGGGAGAGTACGATGGTTTCTTTGAAGTGAGACAAAA
>VCMS01000284.1:0-70394 GCA_022539475.1 Gracilaria domingensis
ATCAATAGTACATATTGTAAGAAAAAGTTACTGAAAAATATGTCTGTACGATTTCTTTCTATCATGATTGCAGAAAACTTCCTTTTCTTTGTCAATAAACACACATAAAACGCACAGAATTAACTGATAACAAAATTTCAACTTTGCTTAGAAAGTATAAAGTGCAAACATATGTGTACAAATAGTCCCGAAGGCGCAACAAAACAATTGGAGCGGTTTAGTCACATTTTGTAGTCATGATGAAGTGCATATTATTCTGCTGCATTTTAGGAGTCCAAAACAATAGCCAGAAAAAATCTTGAGATAAAAACCAAGAAATCGAGACATTAACTTCCACTTCATTTCCCATAATGAATTAGTCTATGCATCTCTAGCCCCTACATTGATGCTAAACCTCCATATATTGTTGTCATCGTGGTCAAAAATAAACCCAAATTTCATCAGTAATCGTCACCTGTGCTTATTTTTGTTCGAACATGGAGCAAGTAGCAAAAACGAAAGAACTATTCTGTTCACGCTGCAATTGCGCTAAAAGAAGAGGTTATAATCATAGAAAACAGCGAATTAACGTTGGATAAAACGGGAATCGTTTTTCCCTCGTAATGCTCTCTCCGTATCTGAATGAAGAGTATGAAGATTTAATAGTCAATACGTAGATTTGAAATTAACATACTCTTTATTATGCATGCGGCAGAATGTCTAAACTTGCTCCTCAGCTCCCGTCACATTTGAAATAAAAATATACTACATGACGAAAGACATTTGTTTTCTTTCTCCGTTTATCTTTGTACACTACCATAAAGGTTGTACTGGATCTATATAACTATCGCAATACTGTTCCCTTCCTTTTATTATCTCCTTATTGGTTGATTGATTGTTTTGCAAAATAGTTTCTTAGGTCAGAATTTCTTTACAAAAATAATAGCATAAGATTCTGATGCTTATGACCATTAGAATTTTAAGTTATTATTTCAACACCCAAGAAATAACATTGTACTTGAGTCTTTCACATAAGCAAAAAAGCATGTACTAAACTAAGGGGTTTTGTAAATTGTGGGAGACGTTGGGTTCTTTAGAGGATAGTACTTTTTTCCACTCACTTTTAAACCGGGTGACAGAAGAAAGTAAATTAACGTTTGTACCAGCACAAGAACAACATAAGTTTTAGAAGATTACAATGAGACGTGAGTCAGTTATTTTTTGGCTGTGTGTTGTTTGGAATAAGCACTCTTTAAAGGACTTGGTTTTTGCCTCATCAATCCACAATAAGCTGCACATACGGCGTTCGTAGATTACTTTGGCTTTTAGAATAAACTAATCGTAATTTAACCCAGTATGATAAGGCAACAAAAGAAATGACAAGTGATGCGTGCTGTCGTGTCGGCGGTTTACCTTCTTGAGTCGGTGTCCTATAAGTCTGGCTAGCGTAGTTTCGGGTCCTGCAGCTGCTGCGGCAACCCCTATATAGTGCGTGCTGCACTGCTGCGTGCAGCGCCCTACCAAGGTCGTGCATCTCATCTTTGGTGACAAACTGCAAGAGCAGTGCCTGCAACGAGAGCAGTCGCGATCTTATCCTGTACAAGATCTACTCACGCCTCTCTTTCTAGTCCTCTCAAGTCACCTGTCGAGTAATGTTGCGATTACGGACACTCTTGTGGCTTTCAAACTGACATTTAGTTTTCTACAGAAAAACAGCAACTCCAGCGGCTGCTTCAAGGAGACTATCCGTCTTAGTCAGAAGATCTGAACAAATTCAACTTTTTCCAGGGTATCCAATCATCTTGTCCATGTTGTGGTCATCAAATTTAAATCGGATGACGCTGCGCCCGCCGAATAGATCTATCTACGCTGGTTTCTTGCAAGTCCAGTGTAGTGAATAGTCATTAGAATGCTACGAGGACGATTTAAGTCACTTCAATTTCCCAACATGTCTTCAATGCTTTGAGCAACAACTTTTCATTCGTCAATCGCCTCACCTGCTGCGAGATTTTTTCAGCAAGAACTATCGACTTCACAGATTTCCTTGATTTGGCAAGAAGACCAGAACAATGCGTGAATACTGCGTTCTTCTTAAAGTCTCCAAACAGAATTTCAGCTATCCAGCCAACTGACCATGGTCTTCCTGCCTGCCTTGCATCGGCAAATACCAGAATTGACACTTCATAATCCCGGTTCTAGTAGGCCCCACATACTGTATTGTAAAACCTCTTTCTTCAGGTTCTTGAGCATGTTGATCTGGGTAACAAGATCTTTGACCTTCGGTCGAGGCCCCTTCTGTTGCAGGAAGCTTGCCGCAAAAGCACAGTATGGCGACGCAGCGGTTCCAAGCAATCCAGTGAGCTGTGTACGGATCGAAAAGCAGACGACTCGACTGCATTGAGTGCTTCCTCGCGCTCTTTCCTACGCTTGAGATCGATTAGATCGGCCTCTAGACCTTTCAGTTTTTCGTCCCATGAACCATGATAGAGTAATCTTCGAAGTGCACAATATCCAAACCGAAATACGGAAAGGACCAGGACCAAAACGATTGTCCCGAGTTTATACAATCGCTGTATGCGTTCAATAGATTCCTTCAAGATGTCTCGCGGACCACACAAAAGCACGTCATCTGTTATCTTCACAGCTACGATCTCAATGGAACCTCAAAACCTCTGTAGAACAGTTCTGGCACGTAGACTAAATGACGAACCCAACTGGCGCATGAGTCTATCGCTAACCTTTGCCATTTAGCAGAGGGGTTGACCAGGCCATAAGATGCAACGCGTAAAAGCCAGTAGTGTCTGTGTTTAGTCTTGCATTCGCGCGGAGGCACCACGTAAACATCGCGCAGTGCATCACCACTCTGTAGGAATGCACTCTCGAAATCATCTTCGCTAGCGTCCACTTTCTGATGTTCGTCATTGCCAGCAGAATTCTTATCCCAAATGGGAGGCAGGTAGCAGAGTCAGTCTTCATATTCTTCTTGGCACTATCTTCGTTGCCGTGCGGAAGCGATTTTGGCCTTCAAGATAAGTTGTCCATCATCACACCGCTTGATCTTGTAGAACACGTGACTGAAGATAACGTTTGCGTCCGCACGAACATCCGAAACTGGCACGCGGTCGACAGTCTTCAAGAACGCTTCCTCCTCCTTCAAATACGCATTCTGGGTTAGGAAGGTGTGGTGCAAAACCCTCGACGGGAAAACAACAAACCGCGTCGCGGACGAGCACCTCAGGGTGTTCAGGCCCTGCTCCCTGTGAAGGGCAGTCGAGCGGCAGAACCCTCCGATAGGGCCAACACGAGCCGGGTGTAAATCCGGGTGGCCCCGATCTGGGCGTGCAGTCGGAGGTAGAAGGGGTAGAATCGGCGTAGGTATCCGGATGGTTCCGGCGAGCCACAGCGAGTGGGGGTATCCAGCCCAACGGTATGGGACGACAAAAGATCAACAAACGAGCCGCACTGCGGAGCACTGACTCGCGATAAGCGGGAAAACTCCCGAGACAAATAAACAAACCTACAATGTAGGGCAGAGTAGCGAAAGCCGTAAGACGGAAATGAAAACAATAAAATAGATAAGAAAGTGCCGTGACGACGGATTAGTACTCCTCAGGGACGGAGGTTGGTTGATCAGCCCGGAATTGCGGCGGTATTCCCCAGGATGGGGCTGGTGACCGTGCGCAAGCGGCAAGAAGATCAGAGCCAAAGGCCTCGTTGAGGTTTACTTCCCGTACAGTGGCGGCAAGTGCCGCCACTTATATACGGCACTTGAAAATATCAATTAAAATATCTAACTATCCGGCGCTGCCGGCCAATACACTACAGGTGTGCACCGTGGCAGGCTTGCCACGGCGCACCCGCTATCGGGCCAACTTGGCACACGTGTGCAGAAATACTACCCTTCCTAGGCATACCCAAAATAGGGGCACTACCCCAGTAGCCTCTCATAACCTGAGGTGTCGAAGCCGGTAACGGATCAACAAACTATGAAAAGCACCTCGGTGCATCCCCACAAAGGGCGTTTTGCTCTACATCTCCCCCTTCTCAGGCTGAGACACCGACTCCGTCGGCTCGATACGCCTCGCGATGGAGGTATATAAGGAAGTCTCCCAAGACGGGTCTGCCGAGAACTGTTCGGAGCCACCAACACCTCCGGTGTCAGTAGCGAACCTCGTCATCTCGAGCCCTCCGCGATGTCCAACGCACCGAACGGCCCTCCGTCCTCGACGGCACGCATGCAAGTATCGAACCCGCCGTTCCGGTCTGTTCCTCTCCCGCAGTCGGCGGCTGCCTCCCAGCCGGGTTCTTCCGGACAAGATCACGCTCCAGCTCAGGCTGGTCCCGCGCCCGTGTGGGATTGGTTCAACGCCGAGATGCCAGCTACGCTGGGTGGATGGCCTACCGCAGGCGCGTTACGCATCCGGGATCCGCACCGGCACAGTTTCCTTTTTGCCCAGGCTCCCTGGTTTGACGCCGAAGCCGTTCGGGATACGGAGCTCGTCGACTCGTACGCTGTCGACGGTCAACTCCCTGGTGGGCTTCCTGCTGACGTTACCCGTTCATGGGACTGGATCGCCCGCGTTGCGGTTATACCGAGCTGCCTGTTTGTAGGTCGAAACGAGACGAGACAATTCGCTCGCAATGAGATGGCCCGCATTGGGTACGCGCGACACTTCCGAGCTCCGAACGAACATCCGGTGCCGGCACAGTACCAGTACGATGTGGCACGTTACCGAACTTTCGGCGAGGTCGGCTACGGCGACCATCTAGCCAACGCGTTGGACGAAATTGACCGATATTCGGATACCGTTCAGCCGCAGCAGGAGTTGATCCTGTGGGCGCGGCCGATCCTTCGCGCCGAGTTCCGGTTCCTTCGCCGTCCTGGACGGTCTCAATTTCATGAAGGCCTCCGCTTCGAGAGGAAATGGCGTTCCCGCTTCGGGGTACTGGTGCCGTACCAGTGCACGGAGGTGGAACGCATTGCGCGTCACTCCCATACTGGGCGATACCTGCCGCTGCCGTCATTCTGGCCTGCGGTCGAAGTCCCACGAGGGTGTCACGTAGAGCTACCGCCCTGCCTAACTTACATAGGCTCGTACTTCATGAATGATCCGCCTCGCGGCCTGTGGAGCATCCTGGCAACAGAATGGACCGTCCGCGTTGCGGCTTTCCTCCTCATCGAGGCATATGATCGTACCGAGTTTGGTTCATCCCGGAACTCATCCGGCAAGCGATCCGAGCGTTGGATCTCTCCGAAGTGCTCGGCTCGGTCCGCAATGCGCGCGAAGCCACCGCGTTGGTGGACGTCATTGACCAGATTGACTGGAATGAGGTGCCTGCTAGTCAGGTTTCCGACGGGGTCCGTCGGCAGTCGGACCGTTCTCCCGGACGGAACGTCAACGCCGGCGACTTCGTATACTTTGACCCATGGATTTGGGAGGTAATTGGTCCCGCTGAGGCGGCTGGTCGCCGCCGAGAGGAGCGATATATCCCGGAAGGGCACCCGCGTGGGTTCGTATACGTCGACGATGACGGTGATGACCCTGCAGAGGGAGGAAGTCCCATGGATGAGGGGAGCCCAGTGGGGGTTGCCTCGGAGCCCGACGCTACGGGAGATGACGACGAAGTCGTGATCGTTGACCCGCCCGCTGTAGCGGCTCCCGCTCCGACCGGCCCGTGGGCTCAGGATGTAGCATCCGCCGTGGGCGGCAGTTCTTCTCTCACTCCGCGAGCGGCGGTCATTCGCGACTTCCTTCGAGGCGTGGGAGTGGCCGTTCCCGATACGGTGACCGACGAGTCGGAGTTGCAGGCAATAGCGGCACAGCGCTTCTCCGGGGCTCCCGGTAGTGGGGGCACCCCAGGTGCTGGACCGTCCGGCGCGTAATTCCCGGCTCGCGATCCCGACGGGCTGTAGTAGTCCGTAGTAGACCCTGATGATGAGGGGCGAACTCAATAGTTAGAGGTAAACTTCACCAGCCTGCTGGCTTGGCCCACATTTTTCTTCCTGTTCTCCCCTTCTCAGTGGGCAATACCTCGTTTGAGGCTGTTGCGAATGGCCCACAAGAGAGGGGTAACTTTTCCGCACAAGCGGCTGTAGCGATAAAACTTCTTAGTCTTCCTTCCAGTTTCCTGGCTTCTTCTCCTTCTTCTTAGGCTTCTTTCTTCTTTATCTTCTTCTCCACTGTAAGTGGCTTCCGCATTTCGCGGCATGTTTGTTCAGCGAAAAGCTGTCCGCTTAGAGCGGCCTGGTCCGCCTGAGGCGGCTAAGTGATCTCGAGTTAACTTCAAGTTGCATCCGCTTGACGCGGCATATTCTTGCGTAATGCAATACTGTCCGCATGAGGCGGCATATTCCGTCTGGGACGGCTGTGCTCAATAGAGACGTGGGTGGTCAACCCACTTGGGCCTTGTCCAGCGTAGCCGGTATCGGTGTCCGTGTGCGACGGTGGTACTGCAAGACCTTCGAGCGAGGCAAGTGCTCAATGGGCTCGTGCGTATCCTCTGAAGAGGCGTAGCCGTACCAACGGACTCGATACAGTAGTTCCCCGTCAGGGGCGTAGCCGTGACTTATCAGACGGTCAATGACATACTCCTCATCGAGGACCTTCCGCGCAGGATGCGGCTTTGTCGATGTATCCTCTCTCGAGGTGTCGTTGTTACCTCTCCCGTCGTGGGCTTCATTGGTTACTTTCGGCTTCCGTCCTGACGGCAAGACATCCTGTACGCCAGGCGAGAGCCATTTTGACCATGGTGTTTCCATGTCATTCCGGCTTCCAGAGTTCTGGCTTTCCTTCCCGTATTGTCGGGCTGTTACCGAGCTTCGGTGTTCTCGAATAGCGAGCTTCCGGCGTTCCGGCAAGATCTCCCGAAGTGAGGGTGAACGGTCCGCAATGCGGTGTGCCAGCGAGTGGTGCCGTGGCACGTGCCGAGGCGACGCCTTGCCAAGCATTGCTGGCGGTGGGGCCTGCGCCGTTGCACGGCTGTGCGTTGCCGATTCAAATTCGGAATTTCCGTTTCCGGCGGCCGCAAGCCTTACAGCGGGCACGTGCCCGGCTCGTGTGTTGTCACCCTCCACTGGAGGCGGATCGCCGGCGAAGCCAGACACTTGGCGCAGCGTGCGCGCGTGTGCAGCGTTGGGCTGCTGCCCACCTACTGTGGCATGTCGGCCTGCTGTTGCGGCGGTTGCCTCCGTGTTTTCAACGGCTTCATCACTCGATGCTTCAATAAAATCTCCCGAAATCGGGTCTGCCGTAACAACACGGTCTTTCTGGACAGGCTTCTTTTCCGGTCTTCCGGCTTCTTTTGACGCGAGTGCGCTGCCGCTGCCGGGCTCCGACTGCGGCGGGCATGTACTTTCCGCATTCGACGTGGCTGCTGCGGTGGTTACCACCCTCTTTTCCGGCGTACCGGTCTCACGCTGCACAGCTGGGGCAGGCTCTGGTCCTTCCGTCTGTGACGGCCGTACAGTGCTATCCGCGGGCGAAGCGGCGACTTCTGCAGCAGCTACATCCTGGTGTTCTTCCGGTTCTCCGGCTTCGTGCTCCACCGAAGTGGTGCGTTCCTCTTTAGGCTTCCGCGATAACTGCGCGTTTCTCGCTTCTTTCCGAATCTTCGGCTGTACGTCGCGCGTCCGCGTGCTTTCACCACGACTTGCGTGCGGCCCGGAGGCCTGCAAAGGCACTTCCGTCGACGACGGCGACAACGAAATCGAGCGACTTACCTCCTCCTCCCCCTCCTCAGTTGGAGCGTCGGGGGTGGTGGTGAGGATCCCCTGAGGGGCCAGTATCGCGTGTGGACATGTGCGGCGTTCGAGACTGGCGGGTTAGCTTCCGGCTTTGCCGGCAAATCAGCAAGTCCGCGGCTAGGATGCGGCAGGACTGACAACGAAGCGCGCTCTCCCGCTGTCGCGGCTTGGTCCACAGTAGGCGTAGCGCTGTCCGGCGTTTCCGGTTGCTTTTCTGACGAACAGGCTGTGGCGCAGGCGTTACGCGATCGCGCGAAAAACGCTCGTGTTCACCCTCAATATCGAGGACAACCGTTGTATCGGTGATAGAAATAACCCTGTAGGGGCCGTCCGCGATAGAGAGAGCTTATGCCTCTTCTCCTTTTCCGGGTTATAGTATTCCTTCCGTAGGAAGGCGTAGTTACCTTCCCTGATCTGAGGGGCATCCCTGCGCATTCGTGCGTCGAAATTCTGCTTGTACGCGGCTTGTGCCTTATCGATGTTTTGCCTAACTGTAGGAATGATGTTCTTAAGCCAGGCCTTCCAGGCGTCCCTGTGTAGACGAGGCGAGGGGAACTTATCCAAAGTTGGCTGTGGCTCGATAGCCACCGAAGGTGGAACGCGTGATAGCACAAGCTCGAACGGCGAGATCTGAGTAGTGCGATGAACCTGCGTATTGTAGGCATATGTCACCGCATCGGTGTATTGATCCCACTCCGACGGATGTTCGGCAACGAATGTCCGTAATGCATTGAGCATTGTGCGGTTAAAACGTTCAACCTGCCCATTACTCTGGGGGTGGTATGTTGTCGTAAACCAGTTTTGGATCCGCGAGATGCGGCAAACGTCCTGAAAGAACTTAGCCGTAAACTGCGGTCCATTGTCCGATAACAGGTCAATCGGCGGTCCGTAGACAAAAACCCAGTGTGTAACGAAAGCTTGGGCGACCGCACTGGCGGTAACCTTCGTCAAAGGCACAGTCCGTACCAGTTTAGAAAAACGGTCGGTGATCACAAGTAGAAACCGGTTTCCCCGGCGAGTGCGGATAAACTCGCCGAGCAAGTCAATTGCCACGAATTCAAGTAGAGCCCTAGCAGGGAAGAGTACCAACTTCTTGGAGTACTTCCGCAGTTTGACGCGGTTCTTCGCGCAGTCAGAACATCCACGAACAGTGGCATACGCGTCGAAAGCCATTGCTGGCCAGTAAAAGTCCTTCCGTAAGGTGTAGTACAACTTCCTGCCACCAGGGTGGGCTGACAACTTCGCGTAGTGCGACAAATGCAGTACTCGTGACTGAAGTGAGTGCGGAACCACAATCTGTGGCCTGTTTCCGACAGTTCGGATTAGAAATTCTTGGTCGTTCTCGACGAAAGGCAACTGTGCTCCACCGTTTAGACGACTACGAATCTCCGTACAAAAACGGTCGGTGTGCTGCTCCCGGATGAGTTCCTCCGGCTTGATCGGTACGAAAGAGCCCGGTTCGGGTTGCGTGTCTGACACGGCTAAAACAGCATCGTAGATGTCCCATCCTTCCGATTCTTCATCGGCATCGCTCGAGCCGTCTCCCACGAGGAAGCACGGTATCTCCAGATCATCGACTGGCGCAGCTTCAGCCGCTGTTTCCAAGCGGGACAGTGCATCAGCCTGAGTGTTCAGGAGTCCTTTCTTGTAACGGATTTCGAAATCGAATTCCGACAAGCGAAGTCTCCACCGCATCAAGCGGCCAGATGGCTCTGCTATAGAGAGTAGCCAGCGTAATGCCGAATGATCGGTATGAACAATGAAGCGGGTCCCCATAAGATAGGGCCGCAGTGTCTGTAACGCCCAGACAACTGCCAAGCACTCCTTCTCGGATACCGAGTAATTCCTCTCGTGAACGTTGAGGCTTCTTGACCAATACCCAATTGGCAATCGCTCGCCATCATTGGTGGTCTGGAATAGGGCACAGCCGACTTGGTAGTCGCTCGCATCCGTATCCCCTGCATATGGCAAACCAGCCCTAGGCAGGGATAAAACAGGTGGCGATGTCACCGCGTCCACGAGCGACGAGAAAGCCGCGGCCTTGCGGTCATCGAATTCTTCCAGATCGACTGGCTGTCCTTTGCGAAGAAGCTCGTTCAGAGGTGCAGCGATATCCGCGAAGTTCGGAATGAAGCGGCGATACACATTGCACAAGCCGAGAAAAGATCGGAGTTCCGTCTGCGTCCTCGGATGCTTAGCCTCTTTGAGGGATTTCAGGCGTACTTCGTCAATCGAAAGCCGTCCCGGACGGATAACATGGCCGAGATACCTGACGGTTTCGGTAAAGAACTCACATTTCTTGAGCTTGAGCGTAATGCCTGCATCGCGTAGGACTCGCATCACATCCCGTACGTGGGTCAAGTGCTCATCCAGGTTGCTGGAGTAGACAATGATGTCACCCAGGTATACCAGGCAAGTCTTCCACTTAAAGCGGGCTAGCAAAATATCCACAGCTCGTTGAAAAGTGGCTGGCGCGTTCGTTAACCCAAAGGGCATCCGATTGAATCGGTACAATCCTTCATGACAAACGAAGGCTGTCTTGTCACGATCCTCAGCCCTCACGGGAACTTGCCAATAGCCCCAATTCGCGTCTAGGGTTGTGAACACTTTCGCGTCGCCCAATGAATCGATGCATTCATCCATTCGTGGGATAGGATACACATCCTTGACCGTAGCCGCGTTTAGCTTGCGGTAATCGATGCAAAATCGCCAAGACCCATCAGCTTTGGGCGCGAGCACCACCGGCGATGCCCAAGGTGACTGAGCCGGCTCGATAACTCCAGCGCGGAGCATCTTCTCAACTTGAGCTTTCTCCTCCTGCCGAGCTGTCGGTCCTGCCCTGTAAGGGTGCTGTGAAATGGGCCGAGTATTCGGTAGCAAATCAATCCGATGTTCGGTAATACCAATCTTACCCAGTGTGCCATCCCACATGGGCGTGAACTTCTCAAGCATGTGCCGCAATTTATCGCGGTGAGTCTCTGGGACATGTTCAAGATCCAGAGACTCCAGTTCCTGTACTGCCTTATCGTTCGTGTCAGCAGCACTCAGGTCCGTATCATTACTGTCCGACGAGGTCGGCATTGCCTCCTTCGACAGGCTGCGGTTATTTGCATCCGACGAAGTCGGCGTAGCATCTTCCGACGAACTGTTCGGTCCAGTCGTTTCGGAATTGTTCCGTTCCGCCTCCCCCTCCTCAGCTTCGAGGATTCCGAGAACCTCGGCAATAGAAACCTGAGTAGGCACTATAGCCGCAGGGTGCGGAAGCAACGAACCAATAACTTGGCTCCTAACCAACCGTTGAGAAAAACGGCTGAAGTTCGCAACCAGCACCTGAAAAGGCTTCTCGGGTTCGACGAAAACAATCCCATTAGCGAGGGCAAGCTGATGCTTCTCCTGTAACGCAGGCAACGGTTGTACCGTTTGTAAGCCACATTGTGGGGAGGTCACAGTAACCCAGACCTGTGATTCAGGCGGGATGGAAATGGGCCGAGCTACTCGGAGCTTTGTAGACTTCCGTTCATCGGCTGTAGGCTTCTGTGCCGCAGGCAAAGGGACTTGCTTCTTCAGAGCCCGGCGTAGGGGACGCCGAACGATCGGTACAGTAGTCCCATCTTCCATTTCGATGGTTCGCTTCCGCGGTCGAATTGCATCGACGAAGCGGTCACAGAAGTCGCAGCCGAGGATAGCCGGCGCAGCGAGTTGCTTGCAAACCAAGAAATCGAGCTTCGCCACGTAGCGGCCAAGCCTGACGAGCAGGTCTATTACTCCCACAGTCGAAAGTGGCCGATTGTTTGCATCCGCTATGTCAATCTGCGGCGCCGCACGAACGCGAGACCGCAAGTGCGGCGGAATCATCGATTCAACCAAGAAATTTGGCCCAGCTCCTGTATCGAGCACGGACAACTGCCGAACCATGTACTGGTCGGAAACACCCAGGTCGGCGTAAACTTTGTAGTTACGTTTCGCCATGACCAGGACTCTATCCGGGAACCGGCTGTTCTTAGACCGTATCCACGGGCGACGCAAGACACCAAGGTGCTCAGAGTCCACGTCTGTAGTGGCCAGTTTCCTCGAAAGGATTATGACCGGGGAGCGAGGCTTCTCAGCCTCAGGCGCACTAAACCCCGTCGCTGGGGGCGCCTCTCCATTGCTGGAGGCTCCCTTGCTCAGTTTTTCTGAGCGTCGCCGCCAATCTGCGGAGGTTGCGATTCCGCAGGGGCGGCTACAGTTCCACCATTCGATGGCACCGTTTCCTGGTTTCCAGGCTGAGTCTCCGCCTTCGCACGAAGGTACGATTTGTCGGGAACACGTTCCCGCTCGGCGGGCGTCAACGACTCATACTGAGGCACTATCTTCGCCATATCCCGTATGGGCATTAAGCAATTCGGAGCGATGTGCCCTGGCCTGTAACAGGTATGACAAATAAGGTGACGAATAAGATCCGCGTTGGGCGGCCGGCGCTCCTGTCGAGGAGGGTACGGGTCCCTCCATCCAGGGCGTTGGCTTCGATATCCGCCAGAGTGCGGCACGGGCAATGCCGGGACTTGACGTCCGGCGTACAGAGCGGGGTCTACATCTACTGTAGACTGCTCCGTCGTCGACGGCAATTCCGAACTCGGCATTGAACCATCGTCCTGTAACAGGTGCAGGTTATCATAAACCCCTTGAACAGAACCTCGCGAATGAGGCAGTGAGGAGTCTCGGCCTTCTACATGAAGGAGTCGGCGCGTGCGCGTCTTGATACCAGTGCGTGCTCGAGCTGCATCTCCCTCCGCTTGGGCAAATTGAACGAGTTCCAGATAGGTAATCCGGCGTTTGTTCTCCCGATAATGGGCTACCAACGTCCGAATTGATCGGTCCAGTCCATCAACAAACATCGTACACCGCTCAGCTGCGGAGAACACGTTGCCACATCTGTGGAAAGCCTTATTGAGGCGGGTTGAATAAACGGTTTCCGACTCTTCGGCTCCTTGCTTCGTGTCTCGTAGCGCGAGTATGGCACCTTGTATCGCATTGCCTGTCGCGTAAGAGCGCAGGAGGTATTGTACCGCTTCCGGCCAGCACGTAACTCCTCCTTCGGAGGCGCGAGACGACCCACGAACCGAATTGAATTGATCTTCGGCTACACCCGTCAAAAAGTACGGCAGCGCGATGTAGGCCTGTGCCTCACTCATCCGAAGTACATCGGCTTCCGCTACGAAGCGGCTAAGAAAATCCAAGACCAGAATTGGATCTTCCCCAGAGAACTTGTGGGGCTTTAGCGTGAGCTCCATTTGTCGGAGATGATTTCGCACTTTGCCAGTCCCACGTGGGGTCCTCTGTGGCGTCGTGTCATCAAGCCGATAATATCGGTAAGATAGTAGCTTCCGATACAGTAAGTTTGTCGGCTTCAACTCCTTCAATCCGAGGTGTCTCCGTCCTTTCGTACGGCCTCGTGCAACGCCAGAAGTGGCTTCAGTAGCCCGCGAACGGGATGCACGATAGCGAGAGCGCTCTTCCGCGCTGTCCGAAGAGTCGGTAGACGATCTCTTTTTGGGGCCCTCCTCATCAGAAGAGGATGAAGAAAACGAGTCAGACTCAACCTTGACCTTCTTCTTTGCCGGACGATCCCGGGAACGGCGCGAGTGCTGAGAACCCTCAGAAACCGGGGCTCCCGGCGCAACAGCATCAGATACGATGATTTGCTCGACCGTCTCCAGACGGGTAGCCAGGCGGTCCAGGCGTGCGGCAGCCTGCTCGTGCAGACCAGCCGACACCTGTCGGTGTTCCATAATCTGGTTGACATCAGACCGTAAAACACGGACGTCGCTCGAAACATCCCGGACACCGGCTTCATCGAGCCGTTGCCGGAGTTTCGTAATGTCCCGGATGAGGCCCACTTGGGAGTTCTGCAGGATGCGAACCTGAGCCTCTAATTCACGGAGGGTATACTCGTCGGACCGCGACGACATAACGTCAACCGCTGCGGCGGCATCAGCCGCAGGTGCGGTTTCAGTTGGCCCACGAGTGGGTGGGGTCCCGTTATCAGAACGGCGGCCCCGGGAAGCCGGTTTCGGGTCGCCATTGCCTGGGACCTCCAGTGCGTCCTTCGGCAACGGAGGCAAACTTGCCGGCAAGCCGGACGAACCGGGCACAGAAGCGGCACGTGGCGCGCCACTCCTGCGACGGGACGACATCGTTCACCGACACAGTCGGCCAATGGGCAACCAAAACAACTTCCGAAAACGGGCAATGAGAGAACCGTAAGAACGGATATTCCCAACTATCTGGGCTCCAAACAAACGAACCAACTCCAACGAACGTTGGCCAATTAAGCCGATTCTAAGTCGGGAGACCAGTTTGTGGTGCAAAACACTCGACGGGAAAACAACAAACCGCGTCGCGGACGAGCACCTCAGGGTGTTCAGGCCCTGCTCCCTGTGAAGGGCAGTCGAGCGGCAGAACCCTCCGATAGGGCCAACACGAGCCGGGTGTAAATCCGGGTGGCCCCGATCTGGGCGTGCAGTCGGAGGTAGAAGGGGTAGAATCGGCGTAGGTATCCGGATGGTTCCGGCGAGCCACAGCGAGTGGGGGTATCCAGCCCAACAGTATGGGACGACAAAAGATCAACAAACGAGCCGCACTGCGGAGCACTGACTCGCGATAAGCGGGAAAACTCCCGAGACAAATAGAACAAACCTACAATGTAGGGCAGAGTAGCGAAAGCCGTAAAACGGAAATGAAAACAATAAAATAGATAAGAAAAGTGCCGTGACGACGGATTAGTACTCCTCAGGGACGGAGGTTGGTTGATCAGCCCGGAATTGCGGCGGTATTCCCCAGGATGGGGCTGGTGACCGTGCGCAAGCGGCAAGAAGATCAGAGCCAAAGGCCTCGTTGAGGTTTACTTCCCGTACAGTGGCGGCAAGTGCCGCCACTTATATACGGCACTTGAAAATATCAATTAAAATATCTAACTATCCGGCGCTGCCGGCCAATACACTACAGGTGTGCAACCGTGGCAGGCTTGCCACGGCGCACCCGCTATCGGGCCAACTTGGCACACGTGTGCAGAAATACTACCCTTCCTAGGCATACCCCAAAATAGGGGCACTACCCCAGTAGCCTCTCATAACCTGAGGTGTCGAAGCCGGTAACGGATCAACAAACTATGAAAAGCACCTCGGTGCATCCCCACAAAGGGCGTTTTGCTCTACAGAAGGGGGGCAAACCATGCGATTCGTGCAGCATGAATTCCTTGGATCCTAAAACATCAAAGAATGCGTTCAAGTTGTCTTCTCAATGCTTTGTAACTCTTGGCCCGGAGACAACTCAACCTCGTTTGCGTGATGGGTGTTGTCATTACGGAAACGCCATTGCTCCTTACGAAGGTCAAGAATTTCGCTCTGTCCATCATCGTACCGCAATGAGTACTTCCGTGACCTTGGTCCATACCGTTGAATCCTCCCAGGGTAGTACTGCTTGTCAAGCGGCCAATAAACTTCGATTCCATCACCAACAACCGGTCAGCGCCTTACCGTTCTTCGAGCTTCCCGAGTAATTAAACTTCCTGACGGAGCGGCTATTATCGGTCGGGCAGGGGCCGCTAAATCGTCTTGTTCGGCTTTCGTGTGATTCTGAGCAGCTTCTTCCGTCTGCGCGGTTGTGTTGCTTCCCAACGTATCTAGAGTCGTGGTCTCTGGCTCAGATATCATTGTTTGTTGAGCACTTGCTGTTGCGTTCTCGTACGGCAACAACACGGCATCGAAATTCTCTTCGTCGGATGTAATCTCATCTACTGATGCATCGCTGTCTGCGTCTTCCTCATGATCATGTAAGTGATCCATAGCGACGCCTAAGGAAATGTCCAACTCGTCGATGGCATTTTGCACAGTAGCAGCGAGCTCGTCGTGGGGTTCTGAATGTCGGACATCTTCTACTGCTGCAGAAACAGTTCTCCCGTTCACTCCGGGTACTGTCACCGTCCTGCTGTCATGGTCGTAAGCGATGACTGGCTTGGGGATTGACCACTTTCCACGCTCTTCATGCTGATTCTTGACATATATCTGCACTTGATCTCCAACGGATATGGGTGATTCAGTCACAGCCTTTGAGCGCATGATCAGATTCAACTTCCTCTTCGCGATAATAGCTTCATTTGCTTTACACAGGGCATCTGGAACGGAAACTGGGTCGTTTGAGTTTTCCACGGGTCGAGTGTAGTCTTTGGCAAGCTCATTCGCAGACAAGACATCGTTTCCGTAGAGGTCATTCGATATGCGAATAGCTTTCTGGATGATGATGTTGACACGATTCTTCTCCTCAGAGTTACAATCGGACTTGAGACGTAGATACACATCGCGTATGAACCTGTGCTTAGACTCTAGAACATTCTTGAAGTGTCTCCGTGGTGGAACCGGACGCATCTGTATACCAGACTGCTCCAAATACTGTTTGAATATGGTATTATGGAAACCTCTGTCAAACAGAACAGCCTTTGGCGTCCAAAATGAGGAAATCTAAAGCGCTTCGAAGGCAGAGATAGCACAAGTCTTCGATGTATCTACTACTGGACAGCCAGCAGAATATCTAGATGCAGAGTCCATTGCGTGGAACACACATAATTCGTCCCAAGAACATGTGATCTACGCATACCACGTCATTAAAAGACCTACTCATGGTACTCAGAGACACTTTCCTAGTGGTCTGAGGGAGGGATGTCGTCTTACAATGTGTGCATTTCTCTAACACTTCAGACAAATACTTATTGACTCCTTCAGTCCATAGGTCGTTTCTCTGTAACAGTACCTTTATGTCCGAGTATGGTGCCTGACCACAAACATGTCGATGAACCTTATCGACAATCCGTTTGACCTCGCTCCACGGTCTCTCAGCCTGTGAGTCAGCTACGTTATCCATTGCACAGTACAGGATACTCTGATTCTTCTCGGACACGCTTCTTGCTCCTGACAGGAACTCAGAGTAGGGGATGTAGTTATGCATGTCGAGATCTACAAGCGAGATGAATCCTTGCGAGTTTCCATTTTCATCAGGCGGTAATTGCAACGCGTTAGTTCCAATGTGTAGAATGTTGCAGTCTTGATCAGATTTCTTCCTACGACCCACTGCGTTGACCCTTCAATGATCAAATGCCTGATTCTAACTGCATCTCCATCCGTCGATCTGGCTTCGAGTACCACGGATCCCAGAATAGGCCTACATTCACTCGAATGTTCTCCCTTTCCATATTCCCAAAAAGGTCAATCCGCTACAGCTTCAGGGATAGGATCAAGAACAGCATCCCACTCGGGACTCACCATGTGTTTAATCATATGCAGTTCGCTTATTCCAATACCGCTGTACGGGGCACCATTATCAAGTAAGGGGCCAACAACGTTCTCTAACACTGGTTCAGAGGTATTCGAACAGCACTGAACCATGTTGAACGATATGACGTTCTTCTTATCTTGAGATTTTTGAGACTCATCTAAGCAGAGAGTGCCTGGTTTTAGCGAACCGTCCTCTTGGTGGTCGCTTCTCCAGTGTCCATACTTTTCACACTTGTGGCACTTGGTTCTTGCTTTTATCTCAGCCAGTTGTTCCGGGGTTTTTCTCTGTCTGCCCCGAGTGTTGTCCTTGCCCTTCGACCTGGCACTTGATGCAGAACTGCTTGCAAGGCGGTCTTACTGCTATCAACCTGGCTTGTCTTTCCACATTGGCGTAGTACTGATGCTATCGACTCGTAGGATACAGTTCTGAGAAAGTCATTTGTTGAAGCACTTGCAGAAAGCTTCACATCTGAGATAGTACAATTTGCCAAAACGGAGATTCACTGATTGCTATCGACATTTGCGTTCGCTAACAAGGTAACCGCGACCAAAGCTTCTGAAAGCTTGGCTTCTTCTCCACGTGCGTTCACTCTGGACACCTGAGCTGAAACCGAGACTCAAAATTCATACAAGTTTCGTTTGAGCCTCTACGGCTGTTGAGTAACGTGAGAAAATTTTGATAAACGTCTGTCACCACTAGTAGAGGGTCTCTCTTGTACACAGCGTTTACAATCGCTTGCACACCCTTCTCAGATTTCACGACGTCATTCGGAACAGAGCGACGCAGGTCCTTCGCTCGTCCATACAGTTGAGACTGTAACAGTAGCCCTCGAATCTGCTTCGTTGCACGATACGAGTTAGATTCTGGCATCAAGTCGTGATACGCCTCCCATTGCTTCACTGCCTGACCGTATTCTTCTTGATTGCCGCGTCCGTCTGTCCAAGGGACATGCTGCAGATCCCAGCTAAAGCGTGGGCGCTTCGGCAGGCCCTTAGATGAGCTAGAATCTGGGCCCATAACAACAAAAGATACGACAATTGATGGGTGCTGTCGTGTGGGCGTTTACTTCTTGAGTCGGTGTCTACAAGTCTGGCTACGTAGTTCGGGTTCTGCAGCTGCTGCAGCAACCCTATGTAGTGCGTGCTGCACTGCTACGTGCAGCGCCTTCCACCAAGGTCACTGCTCTCATCTTTGGTGACCAAACTACAGAGCAGTGCCTGCAGCCAGAACAGTCCGATCTATCTGTACAAGATCTACAAAGGCAGACAATACGGTTGCTTAAGTAGCTCTACGTCTGTGTTACGCTACAGATTTTCCGATGCAAAGCGTTTGGTCTTGCCAATAATAATGTATTCTGGTATCTCGTACAGAGCTTTCAGTTATCTATGTAAGTGAACGAAGTATAAAAAAGTTTCTAAGTAGACTTGCCGAGCATGTGTTAGTCAAATTAGTTGATTCGTTTTGCTATACAACAATCGAGTGTTTTCTCTTTACTCGCGAGGTCCTGCAGCATCACTATTATGGCAGTGGGTTTGTTACAAAACGCGAAGACAACTGCATTGAAGATTGCAACCTCTTCTCTTCGAAGCAGCCAAAACGTTTTAAATTTACTTACTTCTATGAGCATTTTCAAAATGGAAGACTGAAAGAGGGTACATGGAAGAGAGTTCTTCCACTGGAAGAGCTCTTCCATGTACACTATTCCAGAAAAACCCTACATGGAAGAGATCTCTTCCATGTATGTGACAAGGGTTAACGTGGTCTGTACGTGGTGGCCATGATTGCAGTTTCACGGAAAGCTCCTATGCGCTTACGTTTCTGCGGTCGCTGTAAGAAGTGTTATTGCACTCGAGCGATGTGTAATAACCTGATCGGTCCTTCGTTATTGCCCTCTTTCAGGGCCATAACCAAATCGGGTCAGCATTGGAGGCGAACCAAGAATTTTACTTATATTCTTCGGACATTGTACGTTGTGCACATCAAGTGCGCATACAGTGCGTCCTATTGCTCGCATGCAGTTCTGTGGCTCTCCGATGTCAAACCGTGCAATACGCGAGTTATATCAAAGGCCTCGTGCAATAACGGGTCACTTGACAGCAAAATTGATCCCTCGCCTTCGGCTCGGGCCCACGTTTTGCTGTCTGGTGCCCCGTTATCTGCACTCGACTGTTGATACATTCCATACAAAGCTAGGCAACGAAACAAGGGCCAGCCACCCGTTTTCTTTTTCTTTTCCTCTGCCTTCTTTTGATTTGTCGTCGCACTCGCGACGACGGGAGGGGTTTTTGCGAGCAACGCACACGTGTGGTGCAGCGTGCACCACACGTGTGCAACATGATTCCTTGCCTTGCCCGTGCCATCGTGGCACAGTTCCCGTGTTGTGTCACTCTTCGGATTGCAGCGAACGCCGCTTTGCGTTGGAAAACCAAAAGTGGCTGGCGCAGCAGCGGCAACTGCAGTCTGCAGCAACACAATATCTTATTCGATGGCAAGTCCTGAACGCTCGTTTGTTCTTCTGGCCTCGCACGTGGCACTTGTCGCACCGGCATTTTCACTTCTGCCTTGCGCTCGGCCCCTCGTTCCGCGCTGCTGCTTTCACCATCAAACTGCTCTTGCTGCTGCTCTTCTATACTCGCTTTCAAACATTCGCGTCCGTTCCTGCGCAATCGCGTCAGCCGCACAATTTCCATCGCTCCGCAACCGTTTCACTTCTGCAATGGCACCCCGGGTCTTCTCTTTGCGTTTTGCCTCGTGTACCTCGCGCCTTTGTCTTTGTGTCGTGCGCCGCCACTTCTTCAGCGTCCGCGTGCCGTTGCGGTTCGTGGCCGACCTCACTTTAGTAAGCACCCACTGCCTCTTCTGCTACGTTCGTCTGTCTCTAGCTCTAGGGTAACTCCGGTGATTCGCATAATAGCCTCGCTAGCGCAACAAAAAGAGACAGACTCGAGCACTAGAGCGTGACTGGCGGTGGCTCTGCAGTCCATTACCGGTTGTTGACGGAAGCATAGGGCTCCTTACTTGTGCTGCGCGGAGATCTTCAGAGGATCCAGTCGTGGACAATCGCAATGATTCGTTGGATCGATTGCGCGCGCGACGGCATCGCGGTAGGACTGGCTCTTCTGCTCTATCTTCGGGTCGTTCTGCCCGGCTTGATATCTCAAGACACCACCCTTTTTCCCGCTCCCGCCATGAGTCGAGGCCCCAAGAGAACCAACGTCTTTGGGCACCTTCGGCAGAGCAGTGTTCTGGAAGTAGCGATGCTACTGCGGCCATCACAACAGCTACTACGGCGCCGCCCGCCGACCATTCGGACAGCGATGACGAGATCGTAATGACGAGGGTTCATCCTCCGCAGGCTCGTCATCGCAGAAACGCTTCTTCTCGGGATCCTTCGGTTACCGTGCGCGGCGACCTCATAGATCTGGTGACTCCTTCGCAGTCTTCGCACAGCTCCGCGGGCAAGTCTGACTTGTCGTTTGAGGACGCGATGGAGGGGAGGGTTATAGCTGAGGCTGAACAGGCGGTTCCTAAGTAGAGGTTGGAATGTCTCATGTACGGGGATGGCACGAAGTTCGGTCGTGCAGAGTTTGAGAAAGGAAGGTTGTACGCCTCAGCTCGGAGGGCTCGAACACTTCTATCCGATACATGGGGGCGCGTTCTACATGGAGCCACTCAGAAACAACCTCCCTGTTCTGACGTCCGTTATTGCACCAGGAAGAGTGGTAAATTCAACGTCGACAACATCAACACCGACACCGATCTCTTCGATGCACCGGATATCCGCCTCCGTCGGTCGCCTATAAACTCGGGGATCGCCTCTCGCGCTGTTCGTATTGTCTCCCTCTACCCTGGTTGCAAATTGGAGATCGGGGGCCCAGGATCGAGAGCCCCAACGCCCGCATCTAGGGATTACCTCCTCCCCAGAGCCCGTCGCCTATTCCTTACCTCGGACGGCGGTTGTAATTGCATTCTGACTTCTTTTGCGAGCGTTCTTGATCGCTTAGCCGGCAGTTCGGCTGCTAGACATCCTCGAGCAACGCTCGGCGTCGTCCGTGGCTTTCCGCAACGTATCATCGGCGACTGGCTTCGTTGAGAACCTTGGTCTTGGCCTCTCTTTGCACAAAGTCCGAGCGAGACTTAGAACTTTCGATGCGATAGCGCATATGGCCGCGATCTCTTCCTGATCGTTAGACTTGCGAAGGAAGATGAAGTGAACCACGTCGTCGGCATCGACTCGTCGAGGCGACTCATCCTCGATGGAGTGGAAGAGTGCCCGCTGCGGCTCTGTGCGGGGAGCCTCGCCCTCTGCGGTGGGGGCGGAAATCCCACGGTGACTGAGGTCCGCGAGGTGTTTCTTGCTTCCCGCCGCTAGGGCCTCGATCGGTAGTATGCGTAAGTAGACATCCCCAATGCGTAAACTTGTGGATACCCTTCTATGCTTCACCCTCATCTTTCCTCACATTCCTTATCCACTTTCCTCCTGCGGACCCCCGTTGTTTCTCCTTATGCGACAGAGCGCACGACCTCAGGCATGCTCCCGCTAGTGCCGGAGATCCCTTGGCGGGTGGTCCGCGTTCTTCTCTCTCTTCGGCTTCAAACCTGCAAATGAGCAGAGCGACGCCTGTAGAGCACCAACCTGCGTGCATGCACCGCATCTCTGGTCGCCCTTCCGTGCTGGGAGACGAGCTCGTAGCGCGGGTGTTGAGCTCTCGTCGCTTTGCACGGCGCGTAGAAGAAGGACTCAAAGGCGGGCCACTTCTTACAGGGATTTAAGGTCTGGCCGTGAGTGACTAGTACTTCGTAGCCAACGACAAAAGTCTTCACTTCCTTCCTCACTTCCCGTGGGATGAACCCCCGAGCCACCTGTAGCGCGCACTTTTTGGCCTCGCCCAGCAGTTCCAGGGTTCTCTGTTCCGGCGAGCATCTGAAAGCAATGCTACGGTATCGTTCGCGAGCATTCGAGGCTTCACGCCATACATTAGTTCGAGTGGCGAAGCCACCGCACCCCGAGGACGCCGAAGGTACCCGTATACCACCTTTGGCAGAGCCTACTCCCAATCCATCCATGGGCGCATCACCATCTTCTTGATCGCTCTCTTGATCGAACCCACCATCCGTTCGGCCCTCCCCACTAGCCATGGGGGGGTACGGCAACACGGGCTTCCACGCTATTCCTTTCTCCTTCATGTAGTCCTCCACGGCGTGCGATAGGAAAGAGCTGGCATTATCGGAGACTATCGCTGCAGGGGGACCGAACGGTCGGATGATCTCTTCCTCTACAAATTTGATAACGGTGTCTGATACCGAGTTCTCAGTGACCATTGCGATCGGCCGGCCGGTCAGGTGCTCCACGGCGATGATTACAAAGCGCTTCCCCCCTTGGACCGCTTGTACGGCCCGCCAAAATCAAGGGAGAACCTCTCGAACAACCCCGT
Source organism: Gracilaria domingensis (assembly GCA_022539475.1). Classification (NCBI taxonomy): domain Eukaryota; phylum Rhodophyta; class Florideophyceae; order Gracilariales; family Gracilariaceae; genus Gracilaria; species Gracilaria domingensis. Next base: position 22,468 of record VCMS01000284.1, read on the forward strand.
GACAGGGATGCGAGGCGTCGTTCTGTATATTGGGAGGTTCTGGGCGCGCTGACATTCGTCGCATCTTTTGACGTAGTCCTTAACGTCGTCGTACACCGACGGCCACCAGAACCTTTCGCGTACCATCTTTCTCATAACAGCCTCATCCCAATGCCCTATCTCGTCGTGGAACATCTGGAGGGCTCCAGCCTTACCGCTCGAGTGGGGATAGCCGTGAGTCCCTCTGGCTCACGTCTGAATAGTATGTTGTTCCAAAGCATGAACTTCTTCGCATTGCGACGAACGGCGAGTCGGAAGCGAGGGTTATCCTCCTGAATCAGCACCCCGGCGAGGAACCGTGCGATGTTGAGAAGATACGGCTTCAGCTCGGCTAGGGTTGGCTCTTCCCACGAAATAGCGGTGACAACCTCCGCAACATCCTCACCGGACTCTGCGACCTCCTCGAACTCGATCTTCCGCCGGTAGTCAGGTCCTCCGTTCTTCAACCCCGGGCGGTACTTAACTCGATATTTGTACTCTGCCATGAAGTCCATCTCGCGTGCCAGCCTTCCGTGGATATCTCTCTTCTGGAAGACATACTGTAACGCTTTGTGGTCCGTAACCACCTCAACGACAGACGTCCTCGGACAGTAGATAGATGAGGAACTTCTTCAACGCGAATACTATAGCAAGCGCTTCTCTCTCGCACGCGCTTTTTTTCCTCTCCGCCTCCGTCATCGTACGGGAGGCGTAGTGTAATGAGTGTATCCTCCCTTCCTCTTTCTTCTGGCACAAGATGACACCTAACGAGACTGAGGACGCGCCCGTCTCGACGATGAACGGTTTGGAGACGTCAGGGTAAGCTAGCAGTGGAGGTGTGGTCAGCCTCTCCTTTAACTCGTCGAAGGCGTCCTGCATCTCTTCCGTCCACGCGAACCTTCCCCTTTTCGTCGAGGTGGCAGCGTGGAGTACCGCCGAACTCTCAGCGAAGTTCCTGATGAAGCGACGATAGTACCCGGATAGCCCAATGAAGCTTCTCAACTCTGACGCATCTCTCGGAATAGGGGCGTTTCTTATGACAGAAACCTTGTCTTCGTTGACATAGACTCCGTCTACATCCAGGACATGTCCCAAGAGTTTGATCTTTGACTGGGCGAGACTGCACTTCGTCACCTTAACCTTGAGACCTGCCTTCTGTATACGTTCGAACAACGCTCGGCAATGATTCAGGTCATCCTCCAACGTCTTCAAGAAGATCACCACGTCATCAATGTACACCCTGACGAACGGAAGTCCGCGGAGAACCTCGTCCATCATTCTCTGGAAGGTCGACGGAGCGTTCATGAGCCCGAAAGGCATTACTTCAAACTTGTACGTGCCGTAGCGACAGCTGAACGTCGTCATCTCCTTTTTCTCCTCCGCCATTCGGACCTGCCAGTATCCACAAAAGAGATCTAGGGTGTTGAACACCTTTGCGCCACCCAAGTCGTCGAAGATCTCCTCGATTCCTCGGTAACTGCCAACGTTCTGGCTTCATGACACGGTTCAGCGGACAATAGTCAACGCAGAACCTGGGCCTGCCGTCCTTCTTGGTCGCGATGACCACCGGGAAAGACCAGGCTGATGACGAGAAAGTGATGATGCCCGTTTCTAGTAGCTCATCAACCTCTTTCCTCACGCTTGCGTTGTGCCTTGGCGGCATTCGACGGGCACTGGAGTGAATCGGAGTATCATCCGTCAACTCAAAAGAGTGAGTGACGGGGACATCCGATGGGCGTAGCTCGCTAATATCCCATTCAATGATGTTAGTCTCCTTCAGTGCGTCCGTTAGCTCTTCCCGCACTTCCGCGGGAAGGTGCTTCATCTTCGCAGCGAGGATAGCCGAGTGCGTATCCTCCTGCTCTTCCGAAACTTCAGAGGGAGAGTATTTCTCCTCCTCTATACTTTCAAAGTCTGGTTCATAAGCTTCTTCGACCAGAATGGCGAGAACCAACCCGGTATCTTCACTGGATTCTTCCTCGGAAGACGAGGAGAAAATGTCCTGCGGGTATTCTCCTTCCGCAGACTCGTCGGGAGACGTGAAGTCCTCAATATTCGTGCGGGCTCCGTCAACTTTCGGCGGTTCGTTGGAAAGTTCCAGGACAACTTCCTCGTCCCCAACGGTCAAATGAACTTGCTGACGGCCAAGGTCCAGTCGCGCCCGGAGGGTTTCTAGCTTCGGAATCCAATGATGACGTCAAACGGCGTGTTCTGTACGACGAGAAAGTCTACTGGGACTCTATTCTCTCTGAAGGCAACTGATACTTCCTTCACACAACCCAGCACTGTGGCTGCAGTCCCATCAGCGACGGTGACTCGTCTGTTCGTAGGGGAGGGAGTCAGAGTCAGGAGGTCACACATCCTCGCAGATATGAGGTTTGAGACCGCACTCGAGTCCAACAACGCGTTCGTGTGAGTCCCATAAAGCTTGACGCGGACAACCTTCAAACGACGGGGAAGGGTGACCCCCTGTATGACGGAGGCGTGACTCGCTCGTAGTCTGCCCGCAAGAAGGCGCCTCAGCAGCTTCCAGGCCTCTTCGGCGTCGCCGCGAAGCAACTGCCAAAGTTCAAGCCACAGGGTTCCGTGCCCAGCTCAGCCAGGAGGTTATACTGGCCCACCTTGTCCTGGATGCTGACGGGTGTCTTCCTGTTCTTCCTGCTCTTCTTCGGCTTCCTTCTCGGCTCCGAGCGCACCACCGGGCGCGAGAACTTACCAATGAGGACTTCAACGTCCATGACGCCTTGGCGGCGTTGTTCGGGGAGGGCTTCAACTTCCGCATTCCTCTTCGCGGCGGCGACAACATCCTCTCCAGCGTTTTTTGGACCAGGGCAATGTGATCGCCCTGGTCGTTCTTTTTTAACTTCAATTCTTCTGCGGACTCGGACCTCACGTTCCCGAATCCAGAAGAGTTTCCTTCCTTCGGCTTTGACCAACAAGTAGCCTGAACGTGACCGAACTTTCCACAACGAGGATACTCCGTGTCCTTATGCGGGTTAGAAGGGCAGCGACTCGCACCATGGCCAGGTTTGCGACAGTAGATGCACATCCTCTTACGTTCCCTGTCCGCCGCCGAGGCGCTTCTCGAGTCAAACTTCTTCTTGACAAGGAGAGTCAACTCGGCGAACTGCCGAGGGAGCTGGTCGACTTTGCTCTCAAGCTGTTGGGCAGTCCCAGAGCGGACATCTGAGAGAGGAAGAATCCGAAATTGGCCCGAACTTGGGCCAGGAGCGGTTTCACTTGCCGCAGAGAATGCCTTCCGGCCAACGTCGTACTCAACGATTGCCTTCTGCAGCCAGCGACTGATAGTCACTGGGGGCTCGATTCATTACGAACTGAGCCATCTCTGGAATCCTAGCGACGGAGTTCCGGAATGGATCGAACAAAGCCTTGTTGTTGAACACTGCCTGCTGGTACAACACGTCCAGCTCTCTAAGGGAGGCAGTTAAGCCCTTTTGGTCCAACACAGCCGCCACGGCCAGCCCCACGTCCTCTTCCGGCGGGTTTTTCCTAGCGAACTCAGCCAAAAAGCGACCCTTGACATCTGCATAACGACCATTCTCCTGCTTGAGGCTGCTGTCGGTACCAAAAATCTCATTGTAGAAATCAAATGCCGCACCTTCCAAGTGACAAAGAAGTTGCAAGGCCTTATCCGAGTTCGACTTTCTGCGCATTACGACATTTTCGTACGCGAGGAAAAACCGCCCGACATCTGAAGAAAACTTACCGTCAAACACCACACGTGTAGTGCTAGACGACGCGGCTGTAGCAGCTGACGACATGTTAGAATGAAACGAATCAATTGAACTGCACAAAGATGACGAAGAAACGGTAATCTTCTGCACCCTTATCAAGCAGAAGAAAGAACCCCAACTCCGCATAACATCGATAATCAATCCGCGGTTTTTATGGCCACTAATCAAGCACCAACAAAACGCAAGAAGTATATCGACATACGCCATCATTATCTCGAACATCATCTGGACACAAGTCTCATTCGAATTCATCGCATTCCAACAACGGATATGTTAGCTGACATCTTCACCAAGCCGCTTCAAAAAGAACGATTCACCGAACTCCGACAGCAACTGAACATCCTTCTCTGCCCCATTCAAAATGCGAATCAGCAACCGGGGTACTGTCAATCAGCATCAACACCCTTGCTGATTCACATTTTTTTAGATGACAATCAAAATTACAGTAGACGGAGCAGTAGAACATAAGCAGGGAGATGTGCGAGCTCGCAACAGTAAAGTGGAAACATGACGTCTGTCTTCTTCACAGATTCTATGAAGCAGTTGCTTCGTTCTTAAATGAATACATGTTTGACATGATTATTTATCTCCCGCGAGAAAAAAGAGTGCTCCCAAACATGAAGGAGCTCTTTGGGATCATGGGCTCTTGAGCTCTTACGGCCATGGAAGCGCTCTTCCGGCTATGGAAGAGCTATTCCAGGGTGTGGAAGAGCTCTTCCATGACGCGGAAGAGCTTTTCCAAGTACTTATTCCAGGACAAACCCTACATGGAAGAGTTCTCTTCCATGTGTCTGACAAGGGTTAACTAGCGTTGACGCACGCGCTGTCTCGCCCTGACGCACGCGCTGACAAGCGTTGACAATGCGTTGTCGTTAACGTTGATATCTTGAGTGGGCCTTATTGCCGGACTTGTTGAGCTGTCAAGAGATTGCCAGTTGGTTCTAAGAGTAGTTTGTGTAGCGTTGTTAGTGGAACATTTGTTATTCGCTACTTCGGAGGTAGTGTGGTAGTTTCACACTTCAGAGGAAGTCAGAACACAACACGGAAGGTTAGATGGAATTATTAAGGTGAAACACACCAAATTATTGCTTTTTATGAGTTGTTACGGTTCCAATCTTCGGCGCCAAATGATGTGCTGCTATGGGGGTCTGTATATTTCTGAACCTCGCAAAAGTTTTCATGGGGTGGGGATTTGATAATTTCTGGACGCACCTAATAAATATGAGTTGTTGTTATTTAGAGCTTTGCGAGCCTCTTTAGAGAATCATTGGTTATCTAGACTTCGATATTTTGAAAAGATAATAATCTAAGAATCGCCACTGATTCCTGCAACGACGCATAACGAACATTGCGACTCCTTCTTTCGAGAAGCAGGTTGTTCGAAGAGCTGATAATCAGCACGAAACGTGGTCTGCTCCAGAATTATCTGACAAGAGTTCCATTTCTCGCTCTCTTCTGTAATCAAACCCGACAATAATATCCGTTTTGCTCTAATCCATGCTAAAATGTCAAGATTTAAGATTAGCAAAAAGGGGAATCAAAGAAGCCACTGTCGAAATTCAAAGAATAGAACCCGAGCTCTATGTTCCTTGGTGCACCTCGGAGTCTGCAAAAACGTTCCCTCTCATCGAACACATGTGTTCTTGATATCATCTTTCCCGCACCACATGATGGACTTTTCGCTTCCCATACAGAAATTCCATGCATCATTCTCAATCGACTAGGGTCACTACCCTCCATGGAAATGACAACGGTCGGATTAAGATCTCTTTCAGGGCGTAAGTCACTTAAATCGCATACGGCATTTACTCCGTTTTCAGTATAGCATCTTGTCAAGATGGGCGAAATGAAGCATGTGATCGTTATACAAACACCTTGCGAGGCCAGAAATGCCCAAAAAACCAATACCAGGAGAGAAGAACAAACGAACATAAGTGCAACAACCGTTGAAACGTTTTGACACAGATGTGAATTATTCTTCTTTGAAGTCCGTCGTCTTTTGAAAGACCAAGAAGGTTGTCTACCACTGGATTCAGGAACAAAGGGATGAAGTTTCGCAAACAGCTAAAGAATGAAATCCTTCTCAAGGGATTCAGAGCATTGGCTTTGATCCGTCCTGCAAGGGTACTCCGTCGTATTTGAATACCTGAGCATGTGGACATCGGCTTGCTGCCCTCACGTGAACCTGTAGGATTTGGAGTCTGAATAATCTCCAGTGGTTACAGCATTGTATCTGAGAATTTCTACACTGTATCTTTTTTCCCTATGAAATACCTTTGGTATCTAACTTGACATCGATAACAAAAGCATCACGTACCGTCTTTATCTTGTTGGACATTTCTGGAAAAATATCTTTGAGTTGTAGATTTAACGATGTACGACAGACGGCAATCGTTGCAAGTCGGATGTGACACAGGACTTCCATACCACGCACAACTTTCTCAGATTTTGCCCGAGTCTTTACCGGCTGCGCAGGTTCAAATGCAGCTGACGTCTCCCCAGGCCTTCGCTGCACTTCTTTCCATCTTCGCGTTGTCGCCAAACTCAGAATCAACTACTAGTTCTTGTAAGCACCATAATCATGTCACTAAGAAACTTGGTGTTCATCATTTCGATGTGTTTCTGTTTGTCACATGCTCGTCGTCAATGTGTCGCTGGCGATCAGGTTACGGTTTCGGGTCGGTTCACGTGTGACGGGATCGCTGTTCCTCATGCGCGAATGAATTTGGTGCACAGAATTGGTTTCATGGGGTCCTTCTTAGGGCGCAGCACAACTGATGCTTCCGGACACTTTAAACTCAAGGGCACCCCAATCGACTTCCCTCAAAAGGATTCTTCCTCCCTTGCTTTACACGCTGCGTATCAGTACGTCGACCCTGAGATTGATAAGATGTTACTTCGTATTCATTACACAGATATGCATGATATTGAAGGCTTTCAGACGAACGTCAAGCTGGACAATGTCGAGATGGAAAGTAACCATCGATGCAAGGCATATCTGGCATTCTATGATGCCGTGAAAGATTATAAAAAAAGGGTTGGAGACCAACTACCGACAAGAATAGAGGTTCATGTAGATGAACGATTTGAAGGTGCGCCCTTCACCGACTACATTAGCGTAATATCCAACAAAGGTGAGCGCTGGGACAAGGAAAAGGCTCAACATGAGCTTGCGCATGTTATTCGCCATTATTTTGATGGCGATGAGGAGCATTTCATAGAGGATAGGGACAAGTACCAGTCCGAGGACTACAAAGACCATCATTGCGGCTTGAAAACATCCGATCAATTTGCTTTCAACGAGGGCTGGGCCATGTACTGGGCACATCAATGCCAGGAACAGGATCATGATGATCGCATGGATGTTGCAGGAAACGTGGCTCAAGCTCTCCGTGACCTTCAGTTGGGATGTGCAACAAGTGACGCGGGCATGGTCTTGGTCTTAAAAGAAAATAAGGAGACCATTCACTCTTATACCGAGTTCGAAGACAAACACAAGCGATTGCATTCTTGTCCGTAGAAACACGGAGCGAGAATGATTCTCATTTATTACTCTCGCTTGCTCTTGTATGTTCTTCTCGTCGGTAATGTAGTAGATGCAGATCAATTATATTTAACCTGTCCTATACCCGTGCTATACTACGACAACTACCGTACGCTTTCAGCTCTTAGCGGATGTGGAGGTTGCGGCATCCTCAAACGGGAACTGTGAGTGCAAGCAAGACAGAATGCGTGAGTCAAGCAGCGAGGAGCTGCTCTCAGCTGGTTCTAAATCAACTCAAAGGGTATGACATGCGTCACACAGGCGACACCCGTGCACACCAACATGACGACTCATCACCCTCAGTCGCTTGTAGCTCACGTGCCCGTGAGCCAGCTCAAGACAATATCCAGATAAGGTTAGCTTGTAGAATAGTCGCAAGATCAAGATGAAGCGAGCATCAGCCGGCCTTCTCCTCCATTGGAGAATAGACTTCATCTAGCCATTCCTTTCTTACAATAGGTACCGGCGCTCGCGGATCTGCCATCCCGCGCACTACCGTCGGTACCCGTTTCCGAAAAATTCTCTTCGTTCTACCTCCAAACCAGAAACCCAAACTGTTTAACTTCACGGCGGTTTAACAGTTGAAGGATGGGTGGATAGTCAGAACGAGCCTGAATCCACCGGTAGGCGACAAGTTGTACAAAGGTACCTCACAGCTCATGGCTGCCTTTTGCAGAACGCGATGGTAAGCATTAGCTTGTTGGACGATTCGTAATTGGCACAAGGCTGCAAGGTATCAAGTGGCACATCTTGTCTTCTTGAGACTTGGCAGGGTACCGTTGCGTGTAAGTAGAAAACGAAAAGCCACCCCGAGTAGAGTAGCTAGACATCTCCTCACCTTCCCATAATCCATGGACTATGGCGGTTCCAATCCGTTTCAGAGCCTTCTAATCATGCGCGTTTTGCTTCATGTAGATATTCAATGGTTGCGCTTACGCGCAGACAACGAGTAGCTCTTACCCCAAAGTCTCTGCTAAATTGTACGTCACAACTAAAAGTGTCCATGGGGAACTCATTGCTGCCTGGCAGTATGGGAAGGACACCAAAAGCGAGGCACAACAGCACAGAAGGTCGAACACAAAAGGAAATCCGCACGTGTTCTGTGGCGAAGCGGGGGCAACGGCGATCGCCAATCATTACGACTGCAGGCGGCACTTATTAGACCGGCCATCCACTCACTCCTGCTCAAACTAGATCATCTTTCTTGCGCCTTCAAATACTACTGCCTAAATGACATACAGCCTTCTGTTTTTCGCCACTGAGCTCGTTCTCCTCGTGCGGACCACCATTTACATGCGAGGCCGCGACGCCGGGCTGCGATGGCCAAGTTCTCTAGCCCTCGCGGAATCTGGGCGGGACCTGGGCCAGTCTTATTAGACAAATCTCAACACCAGCCACCCTTTTGTACAACAAGGACTCTTACACAGGCAAAACTTGGTTTCTCCTTGTACTGAAAGCCATTTAATATCTTGGTCGTCAACGTCCTACAGGGGTTGCGCTACGTACACGAATAATCGTACTATCGTACATGCCAAATAGAGAAACGACAGCAGTCAATAGTAAAGAGAACGATGCGGCGCATCCCCTGCGTTCTTGCGCAATCCAATGAGTTCCACAACAAGAGCATTGCTGGGCTTACGTGCAGGATCGAGCATATGATACGATACCTCGACTAACACTATGACAAACCAAAGGATTGGAATACACCGAGCGATTACGAAGACGTAGCTTCAATGCTTGACTTGTCTTCCGTCCACCTCGTCTGGCAATATCATTGAGAGAGCAACTGAGCAACCCCGAGGCTCTTTTTCCTGGTCCTTTGTACTGTGTCTCAACTCCCTTTATAATCAGAAGCATCGAGCTGCGGTACTTTTTTCTGTTTAGGAATTGCGACGGTGCAAAAGATAATTTAAGAAAAAGCTCTATTGTTGTTACCGGCTTGGAAGAAGCATCATGGTTCTGATTCCCCTCAGATCTCAATATGTCAGCCTTATCATATCCCTTTCCTCTCTCTTCGCCGAACTCGCATTACTCCAAGCCAGCCTCAGCTTCAATCGTTACTTTGAATGCAGAACATTACAGAAGGGGAAAGAAGTGAGTGTCAGTCGTTATGCTGATCTGCAGACGTACGCCTTCTTCGAGATGCATGAAACACCAGAACGGCCACACACACAATCGGTGAGGATCCTCGTCCCCCTCCGATCGGTTCTGGCTTTATTGTTTTTCTGCACTGAAATGCTGACATCTCTCTAATTCGAACCACCTACACTGTCATCACAGCGCAGATGTTTCAGGACAAAACGCTGAAGCAGGCTCAAGATGGTTACAGCGGTCTCAGAAACAACTCTCAGTTGGTTTCTTCAAAAGAACACAATCTTTGAGCTCGCTTCTTAAGTTCGCGCTTCTTAGCAGTGTAGAGATAGTCCTGTAGAAGCCCAGGGAGATCTTCGCTGATATTAACAGACGGCTCCCAAGTCCGGTCCATGTCATCTGGCAGACCTTCCCATTCAACAAGTACCTCAACTCCAGTAGGCCCGTCTCTTATATCGCAGAGTCTTTTGGCAATTTGCACCTCAGCCTCATTTGATCGCGCGTATTCCAAAAGTTGTGGATTAACATTTTGACCGTCTAGATCCACACGATATAGTATTAGTCGTGAGACATGCACGAGTTGTTTCTTCTTGTTGATCATATCTTCAACTTTAAAGATCCAATCTGACTTTGTTGAAATAAATCGCCGCGGACCTTTCCACTGGAATTGCAGCTTATGAGTGAGATTTGGACGCGCCTCTCGTACAAGGACAAAACAAGCAACATCAATCTCGCTTCTGCGGACATTAGTCTTCTGGTTGTGTTGATCAATTTGCTTTCGACGACTTCCTGTGACATTATGCCAGACGTTCTTGTGCATTTCATCAAGAGCTTCTTGCATTTCTTCTATGTTAATCAGCTGTCTCATTCGAAGCTCGTCTTGCGTAGTGGCGTGAACAAATTGATGTACAGGCCAGGCTCTCATCAAGGGCCTAACCGATACATGACCTGTAAAGACTTCGAGGGAGGTTCTGTAGACCGTCGCGTTTTCTTCTGATCGTCTCCCTAACCTCTAGAGCGGTGCATGGTTGAGAACGCTTTGGACGCTTTCAGCAACTCTTGTGCATTACTTCTGGTTCATCCGCCATTCAGAGAGCAAGGCCTTGCAGGCTCTTAATACCTCTCTACAGACTCTTTCAACTGATCCATTGCACCAAGGGGAGTACGGACTCGTGAAGTAGAGAGAGTATTGGAACTCTTCAGACAATAGGTTCAGTAACTGATTCTTGAAATGTGCACCTTGGTCTGTTACTAACCACTCCCATCCTCCGAATGAAGCGATCCACATGTTCAATGCTTCGGCGACTGTTGTACTGTCCGCCTTGATACATGGCCAAAGCCAAACGTAAGAGGATAGATCATCTCGAATGATTAGTATGTATTTTTGCGTCGTTGTACTCTCTCCCATATAAAGAAAATCACAATGCAGGATTTCGTTAGGGCGTGAGGCATGAAATGCATTTCCAAATGGTCTTGGGATACGCCCTCCCGCTCTTGAGATAAGGCAATGAATGCATCCGTTGACAAAACGTCGGACATCTACTTTCTGAGATTTCCAAAACACTTGTTCTCGTAGGACGCTTAGCGTCGCATCGATACCTCGATGTCCACCGTGACCGCAGTTAGCTACTACCATGAACTTCAAAAGGAGTTCTTTGTCACTCTCTGGAACAAAAAAGGCTTCTTCCACAAGCCATGTCAGTGTTTCGTCATCCTATCGGAGATTTTTGCAATAATCTGCAGTTATTCCTGCCTCCTGTTGTGCATCTCGCACCATTTCAATTGTGGGCCATGGAAAGTCCTTCGAGGTTGGGACAATTTGTTGCGATTGGATCACCAGACTGTGTATAGAACCTAATTTCAATTGTGGACCAACTCTGTACGGTTTGGTCCAACGCGTTAGCATATCGGCGAAGATAATATCTTATTTAGTTCCCCAGCTATGTGTTCTATGTGATAGTCAAAGCGTGCCAAAAATAATGCCCATCGTTGTACTTTCGTCACTACATGCCGTCCGAGATTTGGCTCAAACGCATGAGGATTGAAGACAAAGAGCAAATTACGGTGGTCAGTGAAGATATAAACCGGGTTCTCTCCAAGAAAGAGGTAATCAAGTTTGCGAAACACCTGGTATATTGCATAAGCCTTTTTCTCCGGCGTGCTCCATCGTTGCTGTGCCGTGGAGAATGCTTGCCCAACGAACGCCAACGGAGTGTGTTGTTGCTCTGATAGGGGCTTATGGAAGTCGGAAGTAGGTACCTGTGTTAGAACACCCGACCAGTAACGATCCGAAGCATCCGTGAAAATGCATATTGTGTGATCAGGCTTAGGGTAGGAGAGGTGAACGGCTCGACGTAGTCTTTCTTGCAACGTCCTAAACGTTTGTTCATGTTGCCTACTCCACCCAATATCCTTCAGAGACACATGCTGCACAGATTTCTTGGTACGCTTACCAGAAGTTTTGTATGCTTTCTCCAGTATCTCCGTGAAAGGCATTAACAACTTTGAGGCGTTCGGGATGCATTGCGACATCCACCGGACGCAGTGCACAAATTTACACAATTCTGCTGCAGTTTGTGGTTCTTCAATGTCTTTCAGAGCCTCCACTCGAGAGGGATCTAGACGATAGCCGTTCTCATTGACTACGCGCCCACACCACTTAACCTCCTTCGTAGATAGAGAGCTCTTCTCAATAGAAATATAAAGGCCCTTCTCAACACAGATTTAGAAGAATCTCTCTAGTATATCCAGAAGTTCCTTCTCATCAGTTGCGTAGATAATGAAGTCATCAATCCAGAGCTTCAGCGTCGTCGATGCTCATAAACCATCTTGACGTCTTTGACGATTTTGTCCCAATGATCTACGCGAATCTTGTTCTCCGCTATTTTAGATCTTACAATGAGACAGGACTTGATCATGTCATCGGTTATGTCCTCTGAAGACTCCGCTTCCATGAATTTTCCTTCGATCATCGTCTCCAAAACGGTCTCAGTTACGCTCATTTTCCATGACACAGGAATGATGTTAAGGCATTTTTTATTCTTTTCAAGAATTTGCTCTTCATATCGCTTGCGTTTGCGAATGAACTGCGCAATTGAGGCCACATCAATCTGTTCCAATTGAGGAGCTTCAATTCCTACAACTGTAGTTTGGTGAACATGTGCTTCCGAATTGGTGCTGTTATCGTTTTCCGTCATCCTTGAAAGCGAGGAATGCAAATCAATTTCGCGAAAGTTATAACTATGCTGATCTGCAGACGTACGCCTTCTTCGAGATGCACGAAACACCAGAACGGCCACACACACAATCGGTGAGGATCCTCGTCCCCCTCCGATCGGTTCTGGCTTTATTGTTTTTCTGCACTGAAATGCTGACATCTCTCTAATTCGAACTACCTACACTGTCATCACGGCGCAGATGTTTCAGGACAAAACGCTGAAGCAGGCTCAAGATGGTTACAGTCGTCATCAACGTCGCGTAAGTTCATTTTCCATTCTGGCACTCCTGGCTTTTCTTGCTCTCGAAATCATTACATCGAATCTCAGTGAGCCCGCCGAGAGAAAGACTTTTGTTAATCAAAGTTTTGTTGCCGTCGATGGACTTGATCGTCGCAGGGGTCCGAATGGGCTGCAGATCGAAGAGGATTTCGTAACAATGCGATGCAATAACTTCCGAGCAGAAAATATCTTCTTCAAGGGTGGGAACTATAGCTTCGAGGAGAAGAGGGTGATATGCTCGGCTTCTGTTCTTGCGGAATTGAATCCAAATGTTATGAATGGGGAAATTCTACACAGAGCTCGACGACCCTCACCGGAGGAACCGAATCCAAATCCTTTCCTTCAGTGCATTAATAGCGGCTGTGTGGCTTTTGAAACGGTTGCACAGGATTCCACGAAGAACCAGAGTGGTACTGTAATGAAGATGTCGCAAATATTCAGAGAACGTGGTCTTGAGAGTTTTCGCGCATCAGGGGCTCCAATCCAACTGGTAGAGGTTGTACTATTCTACTTCTCTGGACTCATCCCTTTGTTTGCTGAACGTGCGCGTGAAGTTCGTAACCGTAGAATTATTGATCCTATCGAACTGGTTAGACGCATTTTTTTGGGTTCTACGAAGACCTCATGCCCCTTTGACAAAGAATTGGGAGAGGCGACGAGCATTCCACTTGCACTTGTTGTCGTTGTCTCGGTCATCTGGCTTCTGTCCTTTGCAACCTACGTTTCAAGTTTCTTAATTCGTGCGAAAGTCTTCTATGACATAAGCAATCCAATTGATTGGATAATGCTGGCAAGGCAAAACGCTGATGAACATATTAAGGGGGACCCAGTTATCTCAGCGATATATGACGGAGGAATACATGTCGTTGAGGTGTCAGAATCGCAAAGAAGAAAAGAAGGAGATGGAAAATAAGAACCTTTTCATGAAGTGAAAATAGAAATAAAACTGCAGAGGTTTATGGAATACAGCTATAAGTTCCTTTCTGTTTCAAGTCTCAAGGGGCCGCCCTGTTGCAGCACTTTCTTGGGTTTGCGTAGTCCAACTGGGGCACTTCCCGGTATTTTCAATTTTTGTTTAACGCCAATCGTACTCAGATTGCTTGGTAAATTCAAAGCTTGTATTATCTCTACAAAAGTAGCGCAAAAACACGCATTTTTTGCATGCAATGCCTGCGACAGCAGAAACACAATGCAAACGGTTGACAGCTATAGTTCATTCTGCTAAATGAGGTTAATGAGTTGCTTCTCTAAAACAGTTTCCAAACATTTTTAGCATCACATGTTTGGCCTAGATGGACCGAAATCGATTTCCGCTATTTAAAATGGACAATAATAGAGATTTAAAAAAATTGAACACAGCAAGAAAATTGCCGCGCCGTAATCCGCTCCCGGACTCTTTTCACTTAAATCTGAATTTTTAATTCGCTAAACATGAGCGAAACTTTTCATAAAACTTTTTCGCAGACAAAAAAAATCAACTTTTTATTTTTGCTCACTTTTGCCCTAAGCAACAAGTTTACGTTGAGTAATGTTTTTGCAAATCGCGGTGTTCTTTTTACTGCAATTCACACCAACGAAAGAAAACAATATTTTGAAGACACGGAGAAAGTTCAAACACAGTCACAGGATTCTGTAGCTTTACAAATTTGCGGTCGAAAGGTTCGTTTGGTACCTATTAAAAATAAATCTTTACCAGATTGTAATTAATGCATATAAGGTTTCTTCTTTTTAAATCAGTGCATGTACAGTTTTCCCGTAGAGTTAACGGAAAAGCACAACAGCAGAAACAAATCGCTTTTCATTCAACTCTGCTATTTTATAATCGGTCCGTAGTACTACTGCTGATATTCGGTTTCTTCTCTGTCTTTCTGAATTGAAGACATTCCGCAGAACAGAATGTTCTGCGCGGCATTGAAGATATAAAACAAATTTGCGTGGGATATATTACGTTAAAGAAATAGTTTTCAAATTTGTGATCTGCTCTCAGCTTTGCTCGGGGTCAACGTTAACCAAAGCTACACTAATTTACGAAACATTTGAGAGTTGATTATGACGAAATGCTTCTGGTTCCCCTGTAATGCATGGAGCATGCTGCTGGACAACTAAATGTTAAGTACGCCGTTTGCGACGGCGGCCGCCAGTCTTGGCGTCGGTTCGAAGCTCCAACACCTTGCAGCTACAAGCGCTTTTTCGAAACATATATTATAAAGGGTTGAACACACTACAGAGAACCTGGAAAGAGAGCCGGAGTTACTCAGCGGTTTTTCCATATACATGGTAATCCAGTTTTGGAGGTGAAATATAATGTTGTTGGCAATAAAGCTTTTACTTCAGAGCAGATTAAAACAGTGCTAGGTAATTAGAAAAAGCAAAGCGTCATGTCGTTATAAACCTTTATCATTCGTGATAAAGGGCGATATGGACGTCAATCTCCTCCTCACAGCTTACGACAGTTCCGCAAATATGACAAAATGGCACCCCCTCATGAACGAGGGCGAGGTGAACTGCCACTTCTTCAACACAGCTAACCCTTAAACCGCAGATTGAACACGCTGGCTGGATGCCTGACCTCGTACGGGAAGGCCCTCCCCAGGCTTCGGCCGCAGAAGCAGCTGCAGCCGCATCACCAGCAGCAGTTGCAATCTCAGCCGTCAATTGTGTGTTGGCTTGCGCAAAAGGCTGGATTCGCTGCGAGTAACTATTGTTTTGACTCCGTCGCGGCTGGTTAGCAGAACCGGCCCTAGATCGCGAGGCAGAGGCAGATGAAGAAGATTGTGCTGCCGACCTCCTCCTTCTCCTCGTCTGCTTCTTAGGTTTTGATATTTCTGACGGGATGGAGTTCTTTGAACACCGTGGTGGCTTCCTTCTGTCACCACCTGAAGAAGCGGGATGGCTAGACATGGTGTTCGAGTAGTCTTCTAATTGGATTTCCTCGTTTGGTTTTCTTAAGCAATGACAATTGGAACTCATGAATCACTTAGCAGATGTGTTTCATGTTGTTTGTTTCTGTCATTTTCGATGAGGGGCACCCCGTTTCTGGCACTATCGGTGGGTGCGAGAACGAGCAAAGGCAATGGAAATGAACTGCCTTTCCTCTTTCATAATGTACGGAGCGGACTAAACCCTGTTTCAAGTGTATATGAATCTTATCAGAGATTATATAAACCGCTATGGCGGGATAGAAGGTGCCAAAAAAAATACGCCTCGCAGTGAATCATTCCGCTGCTTTTGCCCTCATGAGCTCTTGCTCTTTACTTTCTTTCTCTATCTTTTCGTAAAACAAGCTTTTAGTTGAGCGTAATTTCTCCCGTGCTGCTTGGGGTTTCGTTTTGGTTCTTCCAGCAGAAACTGGGTGGAATGCTAAATATTTCAGGATGTATTTTGCTGGATCTATTTTGAAGTATTTGTTCGTTATGTTCTCGTGAAAATGTTTTTCATCGCGACGCAACGGTTGTCACCAAGACGATGATAGATTGAAATCATTAGGAGGGTACTTCAAAGTACAAAAATGGAGTGGGAAGCTGATTCAATTTGGCGAATATCTCTATTGTTCTTGTTTTTTTTACTTAACGGTTTGGGGCACTTGGAATACGATACTGCTCTTCCAGACTCACGTTCTGTGAGTACGATCTGCGACACCCATCCACTCAGAAGGGTAGGGCTTGTGGGCATCATTGGAGATAGGCATAGAGCAAAAAAGCATGCCTCGAAGGCCAGTAAGTGTTTGAATTTCATCTGCGCCTGTAGCTACTGCAATTGTAGACTGCATCACATCTGGACACGAGTACAACGGTACAAGTAAGGTTACGTGTGCACCATGCGAAAGGCGGAATCAGTAATTTTTGTATACGCAACAAGTGTAGGATCGACTGTAATGTACCGAAGACACACGGTGATGATGATGATGCGTATTACGCGTTGCGCCCGTGCCGAGATGTCGCGCTGCGCGACTCGCAGGCCAGCCAGCACCGGCACTCGGGCTCGGGGCGACGGCCGCGGTTACTCGCCACGATCGCGGCCGCCGCGGCCATGCACCAAGTCGCTGCCAATCCGGAACGTTTGCAGACATCCGTCGCCCTCGCTCGCATGCGCGCCGCCCAGCTAGCGCAGCGGCACACCGTTTGCGCCATGCGGACTGCGCGCGGACGTTGGCGTTCCACTCCAAGCAGCAGTCCTATCAGCCGCAGCCCGCCGCACGCAGCGCCGCGCACTTTCGCCCGGGGCAGTCGCGATCGCGCGCGCAGACGCCGCCGCACGTGCGCGCGCGCACCGCGACGGCGGTGAGTCGGTTGCGACCGACGCGAAAAGAAGAGCTTTCTGCATGGAGCCGGCGCAGAAAACGGCGTCCACGCGATTGCGACTTGCGTGCTTTCTGATGAGTATGAGCTGCACACGGAACGCAACAGGCTTCTCCCGGATCATGCGTACCACACAGTCCGCAGGGTCTCCTCCTGCTTTGGTACGTGCTCACACGGGCCGCTGCGTCTTGAGTATGGACATGAAAATCTTCAACGCGTGTAGATAGCACGGCACGAGGCCAAGTGGGCATACGCGCGCGCATTGGAGGAGCCGGAGCTTGGTAGACTATCTCGTCACTCACGTTTACCGCCTGTTGCCTAGTGTCGCGAGCTGAATCCGGCGCTTTGTGAGGCATGGGATGCGTGAGAAAGCATGACCTGTCGTAGATTCAGCCCACCATCCATATATCAACTTCGGTCACGTTCCCAAGCGCGTGCTCAAAGCGGCAACGCACAACTAACGTTGTCGTATGCCAAGTCGCCTAACTCTCTCCCATTGCCGCTCACAGCCATGCACTCCCGACGTTTCTGTGTGACCGTGGATCGTCTGCACAACGGCGTTACCGCTCTCAAGGTACCACACAAGCATCAACCCGTCTTCTGAGTCGAACCACGAAGTGCGTACCCATCCGTGCTCGCTGCCGCGCGCTTTATCCCGTCTCCGAGATCAGGAAGCGGTGCAACGAATGAATGCTTAACGGCTTGGAACCTTTGAGAGTTCCACACACGCAGATCCACACATGCACCAACGCATCTCGCCAGCCTGACACGAAGCGACTTTTGCTAACACTTCATGCCCCTCCCCACCCTTCTATTCTGCACAGCTCCGACCCAACAAAACCCGTTCTCGAAGCGCTCGCTCGTAGAGAAAAATGCCCGACATGTCAATCGGAATCTCTGCCACCACGTCCCCATGCACACTGTATGGCTTCCATGCGCATGAAATCCAGTGTGACGCCAAACCCCAGTCCAATCTGGCTTGATCATGTACCTCTCGTTACCATTCGCATGCGGGCCGCATTGCTTTTCCGCCAAAGTCATGTCGGATCGACGTGCGGATGTTTTCAAACCCGCAATCGGGACAGTCACGTCCTGCAGCAGCCGTCGTGGGAACCGGATCGTGGCATGTGGAGCGAAAATTCGCGACAAGCCGAGCAGCTGCCGCGATGAACGAATGCGCGGATCGCAAGGACGCTCGAGTCGCTCGTGGTACATGCGCGTCGGGCTTTGCTTCCATGATTGCTTCTCTCCGTCAACACGGCTGGCGGTGCAGAGGCCATAAGGAAAATAGTTAGCGAGAGCGAATGGCGCGCAAAGCATGGGAAGCGATGGCCGGAAAGTCAGCGCATAATACGACACCAGAGGTTGTCACGCGTGAAGTACAAATCACCACCCCATCGGTTGCCCACCGCGCGTTCGCAGGTGCCCAGCACAATCTCAGAGCCGTCCGCCGCGACGTCGCGCACCTCCCGCTGCGATGGGCTCCACCGACTGTCGGTAGACCACGTGAGATCGAGCGCGTCGATGGTACGCTGCCACGCGGCGTCACGTGACGTGAGGATAGTGAAACCACCAAAGCTCAACATCCACAGTCGTTGCATTTCTTCGTCTTCCGACACAACATGGCTGCAGTCTGCGTTTAAGGCCACACGGTACACCCGGCCTGCGTGCCCTCGGAGCGGCTGCCCGACGGGGTTGCCGCTATCAGCGTCCCATACACGCACAGTCGAGTCATCTGAGCCAGACACTATCCGAGTGCCGTTCTCACTCAAAGCTACGCAGGACACCGGCTCCGTGTGACCTACGAGCGGCCGCTGTGAGGCGATGGCGCCTTCACCGTTCCACACACGGGCCGGCTCTGTGTGACCTACGAGCGGCCGCCAGGAGGCGATGCCGCTTTCTAAGTCCCACACACGCACCGTGGAGTCCATTGAGCCTGAGGCAATGCGCGTGCCGTCTGCGTTCACAGCCACGCACATCACAGACTCTGTGTGACCTTTGAGTAGCTTCCCGACGACGTTGGCGCTTGCAGCGTCCCACACAAACAGAGATCCCTTCCGCGAACCAGACAGAATGCGAGTTCCATCCTCGTTTACAGCCACGCAGCTCATAGGCATATGTAGATCATATGCAGCTTTGTAATATGCGTATACGGGGTTATGTGCGACGGCGTTGTGGCATGTAGCGTCCCACACACACACCGTCCTGTCCAAAGAGCCTGACACGATTTGAGTGCCGTCTGCGCTTACGGAAACGCACGTCACAGATTCTGTGTGACCTCTTAGATCTCTGAGGTGGAGGGGACCCATGAGGCCATAAGAGTCAGGAATACTTATTTTTCCGCTTTTGAAGCCACACACGACGGGGTTTCCGTTGGCGTTTACAGCCAAGCACGTCATCTCGTCTCTAAAACTTTGAAGCGGCGTCGGTTTCCCAACGGCGTTTCCCCTTTCTAGGTCCCAAAAAAGCACCATGCCTCCAACATCCAACCAATGTTTCAAGCTGCTAATTGAGCCGAAACGAAGCGTTTTTCCAATAGTGATAGAAGTAGAGCTGGCAACCGAGCCGGCCACGATGCGATTGCCGTCCGCGTTTGCAGCCACGCATATCACCTGAGCTGTATGACCACGGAGCGGCTGCCCCACCTCCTTTCCGCTAATTGTGTCCCACAGCTGAATAGTATGACCTTGTGTCTCGCACGCAAGCAGAGCTCCATCGGCGCAAAAGTCGATGAATCGCACGTGATTTGCACAGTCGTGTGCTACAATTTTCTCGCAAACTTTTGTCTCTCTGTTCCATACATAAATGCCCCCATCATCATGAACAGTTACAACCCTACTTTGATCCGATAAGAACGAAGCACACTCGATACTTCCAACCTTCTGTCCGCTCTTCTCAAATTGCTCTTCTGTGTAGTAGTCACTCGACGATTCGTATCTTCCCACATACATGATATTGTCATCCATGCCAAGCGACAACACCCAAATAGCTTCAGGCTCTATGCGCGTGCACAACACCTTACCCGCGACGCTGAGAACTCGAAGTGCATCACGACCCGCCTGTGCCAACACTCCTTCAGATGCTCTTAGCCATGGCTTCGGTGCACTCCTCTCCATCTTTTTCACGAACTCCCTCGTTAGCTCGTTCAGCGTTGCGTGCCACAGCAACCGCCCATGCACTTGAAACCAACCCTCTTCCTCACGCCGGTTCTTATTCACAAACAATGCAGACAGTCTGGAAGCTCGTCCAATCATTTCCAAATGCTCCTTTCGCGGAGTCGATATCCAAGGATAATCGCTGCATACTTCTTTCCCATGACCCAAGTCGTCTTCCACACTAGGGATTCCGCCCTCAACAAGTCGCTTCACAATCCACTGCGGTTGTGACAGTAACCACACCAACTGCTCTCCATATCCTGCGTTTCGTAGTAATCTACAAAGGTTGTTGTGCATATACCCGTCATCTCTATCATTCCACCACTCGTGAAGAAGCTCCTGTCGCGTAGTGCCGTGATCTTGTACGGATGGCAACTCATCATCTACCCTCTTCATTCCATTAGACAACAAATAATTCCACACAAGCGTTTTAAAGAACACGCTTCTCTCACTCGCTCCTCCAGCTTTGCGCTTAGCGATATCTAGTATCAAGTCATGCAACTTGACAGAGACAGAACCATCGATTATCGACTGTTGCAAAATGGAAACATCAGCAAACGATTTGACCACACTTCTGGTCGCTCGTATAGTGTCAAACTTCCATAGCTTTTGCAGCATCCCTACAGGCACAGATTGCTGCTTTTGAAGCACACAAAAACTCCGAAACCAGTACTCAAACTTTTCATGTCCATGGCGTTTCTTAAGGACTTGAAGAGATAACTCCACAATCTTTGATAGTATACCATAAGCATCAGATTCCTCTTCCATCAAATCCTTTCGTTGCCATACAACGTCAAGATGAAACTCTGACCATGCGTTCTCCCGAGGCAAGCAGTCTCGTGCATACTCCCCCACCGAACTCCCAACAATGCCAAGCCCAAGAGGAAGCCCTTGGCACAATGTCAGAAAATATTTGAATGCTTCTTCATTCTTATCCTTCAGCACCGCACTTTGATCAAAGCCCGCGTGCTTCATCAACATTTGCCGCGCCAGTTCTCCAAGCGCCTCCTTTTCCGTGAACTCAATTACTCTGTTTGCCCGCTTTAGAAAATGTTTGTCTCTCGTTGTGTATATCATTCTACTCTTCTCGTTCACCATCAGTCCAAGATCTGTCAACAAGCGACAATCTATTCCATTCAACTCCCAAATATCATCTACAAGCAACAAGCATGCCTGCGAAGCAAACCACTTCGAAGCCTTCTGACATGCTTCTCGAACAGACTTGCACGTCCTTATCTCACTTGACAGCTTCCCGCCGCCTGTGCAATCAACTGCATGTGCGATTCCCTCAATAACAGTCGCTTCAGTTGCATCGTTGCCAAGTTGAATGTAAAGAATACCACCTGAAAACACCTGCTTGATTTCCGTCACGTCAGCAAGTCCTCTCAAAGCGCACGTCTTACCAACTCCTCCTTTCCCACTGGCCACAACAGCAACAATTCGGCTCTCACTTGCATTTAAAATCTCTGTCTTTAACTCTCCCTCACAAGTCGCGGGCGAATCATGGTCCAACGTTAATCTCGGTGGATTTGGAGGTACCATGTTGCATGGATTGTACGTATCTGCAGTTGCAGGTTGATTCTCAAACACTGCATCACCACTTGCTCCCAACAGAGATGTGTCCATTCCGAGGCGCTTCAAAATCTCTTTCTCAATATATTCGAGGAAGGATTTTCTCGTCGAAAGCATTCCCGGTTTGTCCAAGTTGGATGCACCGCAGTTGTTCTCGATGCTCCATACCTTTGCGGCTGTGTCTAGTGCATGTTTCATATCTGCAATCTGTACTTTGCCGTTCCAAAGACGTTGAGTCAGTCCCCCTTCAAGGAAAACGCCGCTATAAGTATCGAAGATGGTCGGGTCGCGGCACTGGCCTGTGCTAAAGCGGTAGAAGATAGGGATAAGCAATGGTGGAGTATTGTTGCGGGCCACAGCGTCGTCAAAACGTCGAACGAATGCCATAAGTTCACGCATTGGTCACTCCTTTGCCACGAACTCCGGACTCATAATGAAGATGCCTATGGGAGCGGTTTCCATCGCGTCGTTCATGACTTGAGGGCAATCGTCGCCGAGACCGAACGACTCGTTGTCGAAGAACACGGAGAATCCACGGCGGCTAAGACGCTTATACAACGGTCGAGCGATAGTTTCCTTGTCTTGACCGGCATGGCTCAGAAAGATTTTAAACTGCCGCGTGCTAGAAGAAGAGGCGTTGTGCGACATTTTCCAGCAAGCTGCAATCGTCGTCTAGGAAATGGGTCGAACGTAACGTGTGTGTGGCACTGTTTGGCACTGTTTGGCACAGCTCCGTGATCGTAGTTTGGAGCTGGGGTTTCGCGATTTGTACGAGTTTCTGATGGCTGAAGTAGAGGACG
Source organism: Gracilaria domingensis (assembly GCA_022539475.1). Taxonomy (NCBI): domain Eukaryota; phylum Rhodophyta; class Florideophyceae; order Gracilariales; family Gracilariaceae; genus Gracilaria; species Gracilaria domingensis. Next base: position 45,198 of record VCMS01000284.1, read on the forward strand.
GCAAAGTGGGGACGGGAACTGGGAGTGACCCTTGGGGTGTGGACAATGGGGTGGGGTGAAGATCTGAACCAAATCTAACCCCAATCTGCTGGATGATAGTTTGCAAGTTGCAACGACACAAGAAGTGCGCTCCGAGTGAAAGCATGAAAGAAAAGAGGTCAGCAGCTTCAGAGCAGGCTTACGAAGGGTACGTGTAGCATATATGCTATCTTGGTTCGAGGTCTCATAGCTTGTCGTACTTTGACGGTCAACGAAGGCTTCGACGCGACTGGGAGATGTACATCAATCAAAATACGAGTGCAGCAACCCATGCAAGGAATTGCGTGCGCGACAACGCAGAAACGCCTCTTGAACGTCCATAGATAGCATGGCAATCATCCAAACATGCGCACTGTGGGCGCATCTCGCACCATGTCGGTAACATGGGGAAGAAAAGAGATGGAGTACGACCGTATCTACCACGGTAGCTTTGCTTTCCCCTGCTGCCTGGTACCATGGTATCTACGAATTTAGTGGTATGAAGGTGGGAATCAACGGAAGTGCACGATACGAAAGACGCGACAAAGGAGACTGCTCCCGCGATCTATAACTGTTTTTCACGTGTGAACAATGAATGCGCACGAAATCCTCCTCCTCGCGAGACACGATTGTCCAGCACCGTTGCGGCACCAGCTATTCGCCGGCAGCCAACAGCCGCATTCCCAACCACCCCGCTCGCGACGAAGTGCTCGCTTGGCTACTGCAGTTTGCTACGCCGGGGGAAGCGATGTCGTCTCATTACAAACGCAGCGAAGCGCAAACAGAGCTTCACAGCTTACGCCGTCCATGACAAGGTTTGCCCAATAATGAGTGAACCAACGTGATCTTGTGGACAGCCAGAAGCTACCGAGCTGGCAGTTCATACGGGAGAGCGGAATGCCAACTGGGTCTACAACGTAAAGTTGTTGGAATTGAATTCCGAGTCATGACGCGCCCAGAAGGCCTGCCCTGGCTGTTGCAGTGAAACAGTTGTCGGGAGATCTATTCGACAAAGGAGGTCCATCCATGCTCTACACGTACAACACGGATGCGCACGCGAGAGAACACACGTGTACCTTCTGGATTTGAAACAAATCTGTTCAACTTGTGCGGCTGGTGCACAAGGACCTTGTGTGAAACGCTGTGGCGCGGGGGCGCAGACCAGACACGACTCGCGATCGGTGTACAATCGGCACTATATTGTGGCGGATTATCGCCATCCGCACTACGATACCCCCGTTATGCCAGGGTGAGGATTTTTCCTCACCATTTATTTGGGTGAGAAGGGGGTGAAGAGGTCCCACGTCACCCACGGAGGGTGACGTGGTCCCACTGTCGGGTGATATCACCCTACGAAAGGGTGAAGTCACCGGGTGAACTCACCAAACGGGACGACGCACTCACCCAGCGGGACTGCCGACTCACCCGCGCATTGCCATGCTTGCCTGTTAACACATACGCCCAAGTAGATCGTTTCTGAACTCGAGATATGAGATCACCACGTTTTGTTACACCCCGATCGACACAGCCCGTTCCCCGGCAGGTTGATACTTTTGAACCAAGTCCTGACAAAGCCAATGACTCCTATCAGAAACCAAACGAACAACCTGAAAAAGAAACACGTCCAACACAACCATCCGCAGCTATTGATCCTCAACGAAATCTTTTAACGCTCTTTAAAGACTCAGCACCTTTCTCAAGCCAAACGCCGTTTGAAAAACCAAATGAAGATAAAAATTCTTCCCAAATTAATTTCCAAACCTTTTGTGCTAATATCAACCACAATATTGAAGAAAGTACTTTGATATTTACCGCAGACATCTTAGAGGTCATTGAAGACTCTGCGACAACTATGGTTAGAAACACACAAGACCAAAAGGATTCCTTATACGTACCATCAAACAATTCAACACAAACGACCGATCACGGCAATATCGAACCCGAAGTAGATTTGATGCATGATTCAGAATCTGAACTTTAAGATTTGAAAGCCAAGAACATACAATCGTGTGTTGGTAGTAGAAGCAGTATGCAGAGAAACAATAGAACTGACGCAAGGGAATCTATGGTTTCAGACATTTAGTCTTCTCTCTTTTACAACGAGGTAGATGAAATTATGAATACCAGTGAGGAATTAGAGGGTTCCAGTTCACAAGAAGGTAGTGCAAGCAATGCAATTGTGGACAATCGGGATACGGATGTTGTTGGCGGATTAGATGGGTGGAAGTACTCATCGCCATTTTAATCCTTTTAAATTGATGTGGATGAAATCAACCAGGTTTGGCCAAACGTTTTCTGGCGGAATGCAATGAAGTTCTCGATAGATTGAACGTGGATATACAGCAACGGCAAAAAGAACACGAAGTTTTTACGAAGACTAACCTGAGTAGAATGGCTATTTTTGACGTTTTTCTACCGGATCATATTCTCAGCAAACTTTCCGCTAGTATTAATCGGGTTCTTGGTTTTCAGGGAAGAAAACTTACTACTTCTTTTGAATTTAAAGGCGTTCTTATCTTGCACGTTTTGGCAGCGTCTTATTCCTGTTCAGTGAGCACAATTACTGCGAAGGAAAACAGCAGTTTCTTCTTTCAAATGAATATAACAGGAGAGCGGTATTTGGAGATATGGTCTGCGCTTTCTTGTACTGTTCACAAAAGGCAGCGAGTCGAAATGTTTGCTGAGGGATGGTTTAACTTCCCACAGAGAGCTAACGCTATGATCACCGAATTAGAAGATGAGCTTGCCGCTGTCAATCGGTTGTTTCTTTACATTCCAGGTTCAACTATTTTTAGCCTTGACGATGACCACCAGCGCCTTCGATCGCGAGCTGTTGCTCAGCTGACAGCATTGTCACATGTGAACAATCCCAAAAAAGCTTTGGGGCCTGTGAACAATGCGCTTTGCTCTGCGCTGAATCCGGTCTTCTTGGCAAGCCACTATTCTAGGCCAGGTGAAAAGCATATTGATGTATGGGAGCGCCTTGTTCGGTTGCTGCAGGGCGTTCCAACGGCAGGCCCAGTGCGTCCAATGGTGGACGCAATATTTGCCTTCGATCGTGGGTACAACACGACTTCTACCATTGACTATATCAATGACCGAATTGGGGCTACAGGACTAGGAACACATAGGCGAAGTGAAGACTACCCCTTTGTATGGGGTGTTGGAGCAATCCGTAAAAAGCACAAAGGACGAGTTATCAGCGAACGTGGGTGTCGGGCTATTTACTATGCTACTAGGAAGCCTAAAACAACCTCTGGGAGATCCGTAGAAGCCGCGGTATATCGCGAAAGTTTCAGCGGTCGCATTGCAGCCATTTATCACAACAATAGTCGACTGTTCTCCGCAACGAAGTTTACTTTGATTCCGAAGTTTAAACATGAGCGCCTGAGGTCCGCAAGGGACCGTGAATTGTTTCACATCGTCTTCGATAGGTCTGTTTTCGACGATTTCCAGGCAAATGAAGCTGGAGAAACTACAGTATCTGCAGCAAGATTGATGGTTGGCCAAGTTTTATTGCGAGTTGATGAAATAACCCTACTACAATCTGAGGACCCAGGATGGTTCCTTTCACGTGCATTTCGGTTCACGTCAAGAACGTCACAATCGTTTTTGAAAGCAATCGCAGACGGTTTGGTAGATAACATGGACACACTTTCACCTCTTGTAGCCGGCAAATCGATTAACAGATTGACATCTGTCACGTTCCCAAGCTCAATTGAGGACACATCACAACGCTTGCTGTCAAAAATGGCCAGCGTTTGCCACGCTACGAAGATGATTACAACCACAGCGCCTAGCAATAATGAGAAAGAGCTCGCTCTCGCCCAATTTATGACCGCTACAGCTGCATCTCTTCAGTCGATGACAGTAAGAGATATTCATTCGATGATGCTCACAATTGGGCATCGCCAGTCGACATCGCAGCGCAAACCGCAGCTGATTGAACGAGTGCTTCACTTACAACAGCAGGTCAATGATGGAAGTATCAATCTCCCCGTTGCTTCTTCTCAAGAGCTGACTGAAGAAGACAGACAAGCCCAGAAGACAAACACGTTTTTGCAGCGTCTTTATAGAGCCTCTTTGACCTCCTGGGTCATGAAGCCTTTGATAAGTACGTCTGGAATGCGAGAGGGAAGTTTCAACGAAACCCAGGTACTGAAGGCGTTGCCTTCCTTTTTTGAGAGTAACAAAGTTACGAATGGATCTTTCTTCAGCTCTAATAATGTGAAACTTGCTGACCAGAAGTACACTGTAGAGTTTATTCGCACAGTTGGATTATTATCATCACGAACAGAGAAGTTGATTGCTGATTCTCCGGACGCAATATTATGTTTCTCAGATTGCAATGGCCAAAATCATGTCTGCGCTGTCGAAGTGAAGACAATGACGTCGCTGTCTACAATTGAAGCAGCGCGTCAGAGACGGGCTTCGTTTACTTCTATTACTTTGTTGAATGATGTCGGACGAAACGAAATATCAACTCAGCAATTCCAATCTCTGGTCCCTTCATCTGAATACCGGACGCAGTGTATTCATTACGCCGTTACCTCACAGCTGAAGTACGTTATGTATGTAGAATCAAAAGGAAGCAACTGTGGGATTGGTGAGATACTTTATGTTGTCATCATTGAATTTCATTGAAGCTTAACGTCTGCCTACAGCTACGTACTTGCTGCACTAGTTGCAGCTGGGTTCGAATGGATTGGAAAGAGTGCAGAGAATATACCGCGCGAATACGACACTTTACTGCAGCAGTCTCACGCTACAGACTTGCACTCTTACGCCTCTTATTACAGTCTGAGCGAAGCTTATCGGACTCTAGTGAGAACTACTGGAACGCTGCCGCCCGCTAAAATGATACGGCCTACTGCACTCGTCTACTGGAACTACTTAAAGGGTGGGGTGGATGAGTTCAGTCGTGCAATTACTGATCTTTGCTACACGAACACTGGTGAAAATCCAATCTTTAGTATCATTGGTAGGCTGATATGTGCCCAAGTTAATAATGCGGCCGTCGTCTATCGTCTCTCGCTGGCAAAAAGGAAGGGAAAACTACCGGATAACTATCAAGAACATGGTGGGAAAGGATATAGAGAAATAAGGAAAAGCGTTTCTCAGTGCACATCTTTTGCAGATTATGCAAGACGATTGGCAATGGAGTATGTTAATATGTCTTCAGCGCGGTCACGATCCGCAACCTGTATAAGTCATAATAACAATCACGTGTCTGACGGCATTCCTGGAAGCACTGAAACAGTGGAAGAACCGCTTTACCGTCGAAACATTATCGAAATGTACAATCGTCCTGAGGACAGGAAACGAAGACTCACGAGAAGGAGAGCACATATCAAAGTGAAAGGCAAAGACCTTTACTGTGCATTGTGCTCGAATAGTCACACGATTTCGAAGAATGGGGTAAAAGTTCGTAAGAAAGGAGGGGCCAGACAAAAGCAGTGGTGCTCTGTTTGTCGTCAAGCAATTTGTTCGGGATGCTGGGAGACATGGCACAAGAAGCAAGTATTGCAGAAGGCCAAAATATCTGATGAAGAACTTCAAAAACTGCAAGATAAGATTAGATAGCTCACAATCGTTTTTCTCCTAACGATAGAATAGAAGGCTTGTAGAAGAAGCTATCCTTGTTTGCATCGAAGCCGTCACTTTAGTGTATTAGACATCTGGCGTCAAAGCAATGAGCATTAAAACATTCCAGGCATATTTGCAGCTGGTCGGAGCAACAGATTGCGTGTTTCACAACACCTCTGTGCCTACGAGTCGTTGTTTCTGTTTGCAATCTCCGGAAACATTCCTACTTCACATCAACGCCTTCACTTCCCAGCAGTGCGCTTCCCACGGCTGAGTGCCACACTCACATATGAAACAATTTAGAATGACGCATCGCGCCTGCCTGTTCTGAAACGATTCCATCTCCAATCTTTTCTGTCCTCAAGTTTGCCGACGATGACACCCACTTCATCGATGACAGTTCGCTAATGTCTTCCAGCAAAATTTGCGCATTCTTGTGACCGTTGTATGCGGACTTTGAAACGGCCTGCTTCATCACCATGGAGCATCCTGCTTCTTGCTGCTGTTGCTTTTCAGATGTCGAGCGTCAGGTTGCTGTAAAGCGCGGTGCCATCGAAAAGAATGGTCGGATGCGCTCGCGCATCAAGCTAAACATCCCACAAGCTTTATGCCTGATCTCTGAACGACGGTACGCGTGCATTCGTTCCTCCAGTCCGGGTGAGTCGGCAGTCCCGCTGGGTGAGTGCGTCGTCGCGTTTGGTGAGTTCACCGGGTGACTTCACCCTTTCGTAGGGTGATGTCACCCGACAGTGGGACCACGTCACCCTCCGTGGGTGACGTGGGACCTCTTCACCCCCTCCTCACCCAAATAAATGGTGAGGAAAAATCCTCACCTTGGCATAACGGGGATACAAGGGTATCCGCGCAGCCATCGCAGCCCATCGCACGCGTTTCAACTCGTTCGCGCCGCAGATCGTCGAACGAAAAGCGACCTGCGTGCTTCCACGCTCAAGCAGTCATAACATCATGACTTGGACTCATATGTCCTTTACTGGCATACTGGGGCGCGAGAAAAGACGGCCTGTTGTAGCTGCAGCGCACACAATACGGCGCGAGCGCAAGTACAGACCACCAACGCGCACGTTGCCCAACGCCTGTTCACATGCGCCCAGGACAGTCCCAGATGCATCCTCTGCCAATTCACGCACCTCGCGATGTGATAGTGCCACCTTTGGAGCTCAAACCACGCGAGTTCAAGCGTGTCGACGGTACGCGGCCACGCATTATCACGCCAGGTGAGCACACACGCACCACCGTCGCCGCTAAACGCCCACAGTCGTTGCATGTAAGCGCCTTCCTGCAAAATTTGAGTGCAATCCGCGCCCACAGCCGCACACCACAATGTATCTTTGGGACCTTGGAACGGCTACAAGACATCTTTACTGTCCTCAGCGTACCACGAAAGCTTTGCGACATCTACGGAGGAGGTCACGGCTCGCCTGCCTGTCCGGGCTCTCCGCCACGCACATTAGATCGTCCATGAATCATATGAAGCAGTTGAACGACGGCTTGGAGCATTTTAGCGTATCCCAGATATGCACTGATGAGTCCCTCAAGCCGGACACGATGCGAATGCCACTGGCGCCTAATGCAACGTTGGCACAATGCCAAAAAGGTGCTCCCCTCCACATCCGCATGCGACCGCTCCTCCTTTTCTGTCTCTTCCACGCAGCTCCGCCGCACGAAACTGATCTGTTCTCGAAACGCTCGCTCGCGGACAACCTAGCTCCACATGTTGATCGCATGATTTGGCACCACGGCTGCATACATATTGTGTGGCTCTCATACGCAATGAAATGAAGACTGACGCCAAAACCCAGTTCAACCTGTCTTATTCGCATACCCCTCTTTACCATCCGTAGGCGTGCCGCAATTTTTTCCCGCCGGAGACAGCTTGAATGCACACTTTGCATCCGGGAATGAGAACCGAAGCGCACGGGAAAAAACACAAAGATCGCAGCGGGACAGTCACGCCAAATCGTCGTCAATCATCGTGCAGCTTAGCCACAATCAGGACAGTCATATCCAGCAGCGGCCATCTTGGCAACCAAATCGTGACAAGCTGGGGGCAACATGGGACAGGAAAACCCAGCTACAAGCCGAGCAGCTGCCATGATGAACGAATACGCGGAGAGCGAGGAGCGTCGAGTGGGTCCTTGCAGCGGTAAACGCACGTCGGGCTTAGCTCCCATGTTTGTTTCGCTCCCCCGACGGCTGGAGATGCACAGGCCATGAGGTATATGGTCGACGAGAGCGAATGGTGCGGAGAGCATGGGAAGCGATAGCCGCTTGGAAAGTCAGCGTACAATACGGCACGAGCAGAAGTCATCTGTGTAGTACACATCACCACCGTTGATGTTGCCCAACGCGCGTTCGCCGGTGCCCAGCACAAACTTAGAACCGTCCTTTGTGATATGCACCTCCGGCGAACATAGGGCCCACCACGGGTACCCCGGCCACGTGAGCTCGAGCCCGTCGATGGTACGCTGCCACGCGGCGTGACGTGATGTGAGCGCACACTCCCAGCCATCGCCGTTCCATGCCCACAGCCGTTGCATTTCTCTGTCACCCGACACCACCCGGCTGCCGTCCGCGTTCACCACAACACGAAGCACCGTGCGCACATGGCCTTGGAGCGGTTGGCCGACGGCGTTGCCACTTTCACCATCCCACACGCGCACCGTTCTGTCCCTGGAGCCTGACACAATGCGAGTGCAGTCCGCGCTTACATCCACGCACGTCACATACTCTGTGTGACCTCGGAGCGGTTGGCCAACGACTTCGCCGCTCTCAGTGTCCCACACGCGCACCGTTTTGTCCCGAGAGCCTGACACGATGCGGGTGCCGTTCGCACTTACAGCCACGCACGACACCTTCTTTCTGTGACCTCGAAGCGCTTCCCCAACGGCGCTCCCGCTTTTGGCGTCCCACACACGCACAGTTTTGTCAACCGAGCCAGACACAATGCGACGGCCGTCCGCGCTCAAAGCTACGCATGACACCTCGTCTCTGTGTCCTTTGAGCGGTTGCCCGACGGCCTTATCGTTTTCAGCGTCCCAAGCAAACACAGAGTCGCCCACAGGGTCAGGTACGACGTGAATGCCGCCAGCACTTACAACCGAGCAAATGACTTCGTTTCTGTTACCTCGCATCGGCTTCCCGACGGCGTTGCTGCCTTCCGCTTCCCACACACGCACCTTTTTATCCAGAGAGCCAGATACGATGCGCGTTCCATCTGAACTTACGGCTACACACTGCACATGGTTCTTGTGAGCTTCCACTGGCTTCTCGACGGCGTTATTGCTTGCAGCGTCCCAAAAACGCACAGTCATGTCTTCTGAGCCAGAAACGACGCGAGTTCCATCCTCAGTAAGAGCGACGCACCATACCCAGCCTTTGTGACCTTTGAGCGGTTGTCCGACGGCATTGCCGCTCTTGGCGTTCCACACACGCACCGTACCATCCCGAGAGCCAGACACGATGTGAGTACCGTTCGCGCTAATGGCTAAGCACTTCACTTGAGCCGTGTGCCCTTCAAGCTCCTGCGAGACGGTGGTGCCGCTTTCAGGCTCAAATACATGCACCGTGTCGTCAAACAAGCAGAAGACGATGAGATTGCCATCCGCGCTAGTAGCTACGCGCTTCACCCACCTGTTGGGTCCTTGGAGCTGCTGCCCGACCGCGTTCCCACTTGTAAAGTCCCAAACACGCACCGTTTTGTCGTCTGACCCAGACACGATGCGAGTTCTGTTCGTATTCACAGCTACGCACATCACACCGCGTGTGTGACCTCGGAGCGGCTTCCCGACCGCTTTTCCGCTAACTGTGTCCCATATCTGAATAGTGTGACCTTTTGTCTCGCACGCAAGCAGAGCTCCATCCGCGCAAAACTCGATGAATCTTCTGTGAGTAGCACACTCGTGTGCTACAACCTCCTCGCAAACTCCAGTTCCCCTGTTCCACGCAAAAATTCGTCCATCATCGTACGCAGTCACAACCCTTCTTTGATCTGGCGAGAACGAAGCACACAGCATTTCTCCAAACTCCTCTCTGGTCTTCTGGAGCTTGTTCTCTTCGTAGTATTCCTTTGATGTATCGTACCTTCCAACATGCAACACATCGCCATGTTCTTCAGACAACAAAACCCAAATAGCTTCGCGCTCCATGTGCGTACACAACACACTACCCTTAACGTTGAGAACTCGCAGTGCACACAAACCCGCCTGCTCCAACACTCCTTCAGAAGCTTTCAGCCATGGCTTCGGTGCACTCCTCTCCATCCTCTCCACGAAATCCCTGGTCAGCTCGCTCCGCGTTGCGTGCCACAACAACCGCCCATGCACCTGAAACCAACCCTCTTCCTCACGCCGGTTCTTGTTGACAAACAATGCCCCCATTCTGGTAGCTCGTCCAATCATTTCCAAATGCTCTTTTCGTAGAGTCGATTGCGAAGAATGATTGCTGCAAACAGCCTTTCCATGACCCAAGTCGTCTTCCACACTAAGGATTCCGCCCTCAACAAGTCGCTTCACAATCCACTGCGGTTGTGACAGTAACCACACCAACTGCTCTCCATATCCTGCGTTTCGTAGTAATCTACAAAGGTTGTTGTGCATATACCCGTCATCTCTATCATTCCACCACTCGTGAAGAAGCTCCTGTCGCGTAGTGCCGTGATCTTGTACGGATGGCAACTCATCATCTACCCTCTTCATTCCATTAGACAACAAATAATTCCACACAAGCGTTTTAAAGAACACGCTTCTCTCACTCGCTCCTCCAGCTTTGCGCTTAGCGATATCTAGTATCAAGTCATGCAACTTGACAGAGACAGAACCATCGATTATCGACTGTTGCAAAATGGAAACATCAGCAAACGATTTGACCACACTTCTGGTCGCTCGTATAGTGTCAAACTTCCATAGCTTTTGCAGCATCTCTACAGGCACAGATTGCTGCTTTTGAAGCACACAAAAACTCCGAAACCAGTACTCAAACTTTTCATGTCCATGGCGTTTCTTAAGGACTTCAAGAGATAACCCCACAATATTTGGTAGTATACCATAAGCATCAGATTCCTCTTCCATCAAATCCGTTCTTTGCGAAACAACGTCGCGATGGAACTCGGACCATGCGTTCTCTTTAATCAAGCAATTACGGGCATACTCCCCCACCGAACTCCCAACAATGCCAAGCCCAAGAGGAAGCCCTTGGCACAATGTCAGAAAATATTTGAATGCCACTTCGTTCTTATCATTCAGCACCGTAGTCTGTTCAAAGCGCGCATGCGTCATCAACATTTGCCGCGCCAGTTCCCCATCCGCGTCCTGTTCCGTGAACTCAATCTCTGTGTTTGCCAGCTTTAAAAAATGTTTGTCTCTTGTTGTGTACACCACTCTACTCTTCTCGTTCACCATCAGCCCAAGATCTGTCAACAAGCGACAATCTATTCCATTCAACTCCCAAATATCATCTACAAGCAACAGGCATGCCTGTGAACCAAACCATTTTGAAGCCTTCCGACATGCTTCTTGAACAGACTTGCACGTCCTTATCTCACTTGATAGCTTCCCGCCCCCTGTGCAATCAACTGCATGTGCGATACCCTCAATAACCGTCGATACCGTAGCATTGTTTCCAAGTTGAATGTAAAGAATACCACCTGAAAACACCTCCTGGATTTCATTCTCTTGAGCAAGTCCTCTCAAAGCACACATCTTACCAACACCTCCTTTTCCAATGGCTACAACAGCAGCAATTCGGCTCTCGCTAGCCTTCAAAATCTCTGCCTTTAATCTTCCCTCACATGTTTTAGGCGAATCATAGTCCAACTTTAATCGAGGTGGATTTAGAGGCACCATCGAACATGGAGAGTATAACATATCTCCTCGTGCAGATTGATCAACTACCATTGCCTGAATTCCTGCTCTCAACCGAGATGTGTCTATTCCAAGGTGCTTCAAGATGCTTTTCTCAATGTGTCCGAGGAAGTATTCCCTCGTAGGGAGCATATCCGGTCTGTTCGAGTTGGATGCACCACAGTTGTTCTCGATGCTCCATACTTTTGCGGCAGTGTGCAGTGCATCTTTTATCTCTTTGATTTGTATTGAGCCGTCCCAAAGACGCTGAGTTAGTCCCCATTTACGAAAGACGCTGCTATAAGTATCGAAAATGGTCCAATCACGGCACTCGCGAGTGCTAAACCGGTAAAAGATGGGGATAAGTGTTGGTGGAGTCTGGTTGTGATCCATGGCGTGGTCAAAACGTCGAACGAATGCCATTAGTTCACTCATGGTCCATTCCTTCGCCACGAATTCAGGGCTCATGATGAAGATGCCTGTGGGTGCGGTATTCATTGCGTCTATCATGACTTGAGGGCAATCGTCGCCGAGACGGAACGACTCGTCGTCGAAGAAAACGGAGAGCCCATCGCGGCTAAGGCGCTCATACAGCGGTCGGGCGATTGTTTCCTTGTCTTCGCCAGCATGGCTGAGAAAGATTTGAAACTGTGGTGTGCGCGAAGAAGATGCGTCGTGCGACATAGTCACATAGCTACAGTACTTCTTTTCAGAAAATTGGGGTTGCACTGTGAGCAATGCTCTGCTCACTGAGCATCAGGGAAACGGTGGGCAGAAGCTTGACTGAGAGTGGATGCGGAGAATCGCTGACCGTGGTTTGCGCAATTATGAGTGAAACAACGTGATGCTGTGGACGACCGGAAGCTCCGGAGTTTGCGCTACGGCATACGTGAGAGCAGGCGCCAACTGTAACTACACATGTACATGTACCGTCGTGCACGCAAAGTCGGCCACTACGAGTTCCCGAATTGACTCCCTCATGAGACGCCCAGCGACAGAGTTCAAACACTGTCGGAAGGAACGAGCTGGCTCAACCTATGTGAAAACGCCATTTTGGTGACGGCGCCGGCGGTTACAGCCAAAGGGGGCAAAAACAATGAAAATAAAGTTTGCTCTCGTAGAGTACCAGTCCAATCGGACGAAGAAGCACTAGCCAAATATAAGCTTACGTAGATAGAGTGCGGCAGAAGCCAAACAACAAAGCACGAACACAAGAACAGAAGAGGGATACCAAACGATAGGCGAGAAGATAAAGAAGAACAAACAAGGATAATATATGTAATGAGATATGAATAGAAATGTGTCACAACTGGACAATGAAAAGAGAGACCTGTGCTCTAATAGATAGTATTGTTCTTCTTCCTAAGGGTCGCACGATGGCGACGGCTTCTGTAGTGCACACGCAGATCGTGAGCTTCGGAGAACTTGATGTCACAAACCTCGCAGTGGATGTCCTGCTCGGTGTAGTTGGCGCGACGTACGGCTCTACGATGGCGTCGGCCTGCTTGGTGAACTTCAAGCTGGCGTTGACTCTGAACCTTAATGTCGCAGACGCGGCAGCGCTTTAGGATTTGCTTACGTGGCGGGGGGTTACGACGGCGCTTCTCCTTCTGGTGGGCTACACGAAAGATGTGGCGCTCGCGTGGCCCGTCAAGAGGCTGAACAGCCGACTTCTTTATCTGAGGAACGGGATCGGGGACTTCTTCTATACGCTCGTCCGGATCGACCACGGACGAATACTCGCTGGATGAAACGATAGACCTTGGCACTTGATGTGAAACAAACGAAACGTTAGTAGTCACACAAAATGCCAAAAGAGTAGCTGTAGACAACCTACTCTTGAACGATTGCCTCAGGGCCGTAGGTTAAGGACAACCTTACGCTGTATCACACAGTGCGTCTAGCAACAACAGGTGCAAAGCAACACTATGTGAGGAACAGAATCGCAACGCGAAAGAACCAGCAAAACCAGGGACCAAGGCCGAAACGGGAAGCAATAGAACGGATGCAGGCAGCAGAAGGCCGCCAAACAGCAAGAAACGGGGAACAAACGAAGATGACAACAACAACGGTAGTTCGGGCAAGACAGAATGGCAGATAGACCAACAACAGCGAAAGACACCAACGAAGGGAACAAAAGAGACAAGAAAGGCCAAACAAAGCGGATAATGAAAGGCAGAGTCACGCCTGCACAAGGCTAACCCAATGGAAGGGTGGTGCAGACGCTTTGCCTACTCACACAGGACGAGCCCAGACAGAGGGTCAGTGTGAGTGGCAGTGAGCGAGGGAGGGCGGTGAGACCAGGCCGCCAAGGGGAGAAGTAGAGAGAGAAGTAGGGGATGAGGAAAGGTTGAGGACGACAAAGGGAAAAGGAGAGAGGTTGGAAGGTTGTGGGGGGGGTGGAGGGGGGAGGTCGTCGAAGGGAAGTGGTCTGGCCGGAGTTGAGTCGGAGGCGACTGCTCCGGCCCTTTTATGCACAACCGCACCGTCGATTCCAGGCGGGAATCGACGGTACGGTTGGCTTGGCCAATGGATGCGTTGTATCTACCGTACTAGCCTATAAGAGGCGTAGGTGGTAGATACTTTAAGCGCATATGCCGCCACAGGGGGCGCCTACGCAACGCAGTACACAGCGTGGAATGCACGTGTATTTGCGCAAGCGCAGGCGCCTCCTGTGGGTGACCACGAATTTGGCAATTGACAGCCGATGAGGTCGGGTGGTCAGCGTTGGAGCGCTCTCTGCCACTTAAGTAGACAATCTCATGTCGCCCTGCTTGTAGTGCGGCGCCTCCTGGCCACACGCAAGGTAGATTCTGCGTAGAAAACTAACTAAACCTAAGATAGGATTAACTATAATAAAGCATTTTTAAACTATATTCTGTATTACCGCTGCGTTGGGCACAACGCAGGAGTGTAGACACGCACACCTGTCCGTGTACCGTTTGACGGGCCACACACCACCAAACCCAAACGACGCTACGCCGGGCGTCGTAAGTACTGGGCTAATTCTCGGTGGTGTAGTGGAAGAGAAAGGGTACTGCTAGCTTCTCTGGGTCGGGGGTGTAGCTGAGTATCCGAGCGATTCCTGTGCGAGCATAGTGCGAAATATGGTCCTGAGTCTCTTGTATGTAGAATTGCGATTCTGGGAGATGCCCATGCAAGGAGACTGCATGGTGGTAAAGATATACTGCGAATTCTGGCTCGATATTGCTGCCGTAGTTCTGGTGCACACGTCGAAATAATGTTCTTAAGATAGATCCTCCTCTACGACTCAAGAACGGGCCCGAGATTGAGAACAGGGCGAGTGAGGCATGCGTCAGCGTCCAGGTAACCCTTTCCACCTCCGGGATAGAGACGTTCAAAGGGCTAAGCCATGAATGTATGCTTTTCCCTCCAATGATAAAGTGACACGAGAGGTGGGGTGCAGTGAGGATATTGTAGTCAACGCGGAGTGGCATTACAGTGATCTGAGTGGGATATGGGACAGGGGTGTCTTCGCCTTCCGTAATAGTGGCTACCACCTCGTCCTGCAGATGAACTGGTCGGCGATGATACCGCTTGAGCCGGCGGGCGTGGACCCCTTCTCTAGTGTAGCGATTATGAGGGGACACTAGGACATATCGGGGGTGCCTGGCCTTAACCACCTTACAGGGTCCGTAGAATTTTGACTGAAAGGCAGGCCATTTCACGTTGGGATTCAGAGCCTTCCCATGTATCACCAAGACCTCATCACCGACGTTGAACCGGTGCCCGGACTTGGGGTCGTCTTGTCGATTGGGTTGAGATAGAACTCTGGAAGCTCTGCCTGCGGAATTTGCAAGTAGTTCATGATGACGATTAGTGGGGGTTGGATCTACGATGAGCGGGGGTAGGTCGTCTGAGCTCATCCGCGGGACTGTGCCATACATGAGCTCAAAAGGAGAAAACCCGCCACCCAGCCGGCGCCTCCTGTATCCGTAAAGTATTTGCTCGAGGGCTTCATCCCATTCTTGTCCCTTATTGAAGATTGTCTTGGCAATCGATTTCTTGATGGTTCCAACCATTCTTTCAGCACGGCCATTAGACATAGGGGCATAGGCCATGGTGGGCTTGAGGGATATCTTCTTACTTTCCATGTATGCCTCGACTGCCTTGGCTTTGAAGGAACTGAAGTTGTCGGACACGATCGTCAGCGGGGGACCAAACGGGGAAACGATCTGAGATCGAACAAAGTGAATGACGGTGGTAGAGGTCTGATTACCGTAGGCCGCGGCAATAGGCCATCCTGTTATGTGTTCTACACCAATCAGAGCAAAACGGTTGCCATTCTTGGTAGCCGGAAGAGGACCGGCGAAGTCCACAGAGAATGTATGAAATAGGCCAGTCAATGGGGCTCTTTGTCCTGGCCGGTACTTAAGCAGGGGTGTTGTGAACTGACACCCATCACAACTGCGAACATATGAAACGATGTCGGGGTACATTCCAGGCCACCAGAATCGGAACTGGACCAGATCCTTAGTAGCCTCCAAGTCCCAATGTCCTATGTCATCATGAAAGGATGAGAGGATGCCACGGCGCTTGCTTACAGAGGGTACCATTCTTAATCCTTTCTTGGTACGGCGATAGAGGAGACCTCCCCAAAGGAAGAACTTTTTCGCATTCCTCTTAATCAAAGCGCGGATCTTAGGGTCTTCTTCAGGAAAAGAAAAGGCGGCAAGGTACAACTTGATGTGCGCGCAGAAGGGCTCCAAGTCATAGACCTCGTCCGTTGCATTCAGTACAACAGACACGTCATCATCCGGCTCCGGTGGATCCCCAACGGCAAAGCGAGAGAGATAGTCGGCAGCCCGATTCTTATCGCCAGATCTATAGACTATAACGAACTCGTATTCCGCTAGCAGGTCCATCCATCGGGCTAGGCGCCCGTGAATGTCCTTCTTTTGGAATGCATACTTCAGAGCTTGGTGGTCCGTAACAAGCTCAAAGGGGAGACCTCCGAGTAGATACATGCGAAACTTTTTCAAGGCAAAGACCACGGCTAGGGCCTCTTTCTCGCAAGTAGAATACTTTCGCTCGGCGGCATTAAGCGTGCGACTGGCAAATTGAATTGGGTGATACATTCCGTCCTCTTTCTTTTGTGACAGAACGGCACCAAGCGCGACTGAAGAAGCATCGGTTTCAACTCTAAAAGGCTTCTCAAAGTCGGGAAATGCTAAGACCGGCGGGGAAACTAACTTTCCCTTTAGATCATTAAACGCTGTCTTCATCTCATTGGTGAAATTCAGCTTTCCCTTCCCTGTAGTGGCAGCATGCAATACTGCTGACGTATTTGCGAAATCCTTTATGAACCTTCGATAATAACTGGCTAGACCGAGAAAACTTCGGAGCTCGGTTACCGTCGATGGTTCGGGGGCCTTTTGGATGACGTCGATCTTGTCTTGATCAACCGAAGTGCCCTCCTTGTCGATGACGTGACCAAGCAGTTTGATACGGGGCTGTGCAAAATCACATTTGGATATTTTTATCTTCAGACCATGACTTGCAAGGATCTCGAGCACCCTGGTTAGGTGGTACAAATGTTCTTCCAGGCTTCTCGAGAAGATGACAACGTCGTCTATATAGACGCGAGCAAACTCCACCCCATGAAGGACCGCGTCCATCATCCTTTGAAACGTGGCTGGGGCATTCATGAGACCAAAAGGCATGACTTCAAATTGGAAGGTTCCCCGACGACAAACAAAAGTCGTCATTTCTTTGCAGTCAGGGGCCATACGCACCTGCCAGTATCCGGAGAAAAGGTCTAGGGTCGTGAAGAACGAACAACCACCCAAATCGTCAAAGATCTGTTCCATGTTTGGTAGGGGCCACCTGTCGGGCGTCATGACCTGGTTCAGACCCCGATAGTCGACACAGAATCGGGGCTTTCCATCCTTCTTATGTGCGATGACAACTGGGAAGGACCAAGGAGAGGTGGACGGCTTGATGATCCCGGCGGACAACATTTTGTCAACCTCTTTCCGAACAACGTCGTCATGCTTTGGGGGTAGCCTTCGGACCTTCGAATGAATTGGGGTCCGGACACTGAGGTCAAACCTGTGCGTTACCGGCACGTCAGAGGGCCTAAGATCATACAAGGACCATGCTATGACATTCAAGTTATCCAGAACAGCGAGGAGGTCCACCGTCTATCCCTTGGGAGATGAGAGATCCGTTCTAGAATCACCTCCTCCTTGTTGGTGTCGGGGGGGTAATCACGTCGGTCGAGCGTGCGACCGAGTGAATCTTGCGCAATTGGATCTTGCAGAGAATACTCAATGTCTTGCGCTGGGCACGTAGGCTCGGCCACAACTTCCTCGTCGCGGCTTGGGTCTTGTGAATGCTCATCATCTCCCGGGGTCTGGGCGTCGATTTCGTCCGGAGGTAGTTCTTCTTCAAATGCTATGACATAACCGCCGGAGTCGTCGTCCTCCAGTATTCCTACGCGGTTGAGCGGTAAGTTCTGTGCTTCTAGATGAGGGGGACGCGCGGGTGACGGTACTGGATGTCGCAATTGAACCCGCACGTCCAAGAAGTCAGTAACTGACTGTCCTTCGGCTAAAGGAAGCAGAACTACTTCGTCTCTGATCGGGATGGTAAGGTCAGAGTCGCGGTAGAGTGGTGAGCCAATGAGGTCTACTTCCTCCGGTGAGGAGTCGTCCTCATCGTCACTACCGTCTGGGAACTCCGCCGGGCTTTCACCTACGGGCCCATCGTCAGGAGGCCGGACTTCACTGTCCTCGCTGGCGTTATTAGCTCTGGGTGCAATACTTGTAGGAATCACGACATTCACATCTTCTGGCTGTACGCTGGTATCCGTAGACTCGCTCTGGAAGGAGGAGGGATTGGGTCCGGACCTTTCTTCGACAGGGGGATCTGCCTGCACTTCTTCCTCCGCGTCTTCGAATCGTCGATCCTCGTCATCATCATACTGGGAGATCAGCTGGGATTGCTGACGCGGTGCTGGTCCGACTGCCACCCTTTCTCCCTCTGGAGGAATTTGTGGGCCATCGGGTCCGGCAATATGCACATTATTTGCATGAGGGTTCTCCCCACGCTCCGCGGTCAAACTATCCAGATGGATCTGAGTCCCGATGGTACGCCAGGTGAAGTTAGGGCCGTTGGAATCTTCAGCCTGAGTCGGTCGACGGGCTTGGTCAGATACTTGAGGTCCTTCGAACGGCCCGGCTTGGGTGGGCTGCGCTGTCACATTGGCGGGTTCTTCCTCACCATCGTTCTCCTCTTCGCCATCCTGGGATCCTGCGTCCCCATCCCTTTCCATTACTGCCACTAGGGTCACTTCGGCGCCACAGTTGTTCGCTGCTTTGGAAGGGGAGGTAGCAAAGTCCTCCGACTCATCTTCAGGTCAGACCGAGATTAGTCATCAGTAGCTGACGTGAAATCTGTTCGCATCTGTCTCCCGAGCAGACGGACATAATGCTTCTAATCCGACGTCCCGAGTCCGAGTCCCTATACAACGACGTGCTTCCTTTGTCTGTAACGTCCATGGGTAGGACTATATGTGACCAAGATCGATACAGGCACTGCAGCTTTATCGAGCGTGGGGTTCCGATGATTACATCGAAGGGGGGCTTCTCGATAACAAGAAACTCGAGGATACTCGGAGGTCATCGAACCTTACAGGAACGCCCTCTAGAGTACCACGAATGCGGGCAACCATTGCCATCAGCTACTTTAATCGTCCTTTCAGTGGAGTTCCGGTGTCAGTAGCAGATGGTCGCTAGTTCTGCTGACATTAGATTCGGGACAGCGCCAGGAGTCCAGGAGGGCTTGGTCATTGGTCCCATAGAACTGTAAATAGGCACAACCTTAAGACGAGAGTTTTCACGCTCCGACCGTGTGGTCGCATTGACCTTTCTGGTCGTTGAAACGGCCAGAGATGATTCGCGACGCATATCTTTCTTGGCCCATCGGCGTCCCCGCGAATGATGACCGAATGTGAGCCCTGGTCGGGCATTTCGCGATAGCTCCTCCATACAGTACTACCATTTCCGGCGTGCCCTGGAGCATGACCTTACAGAGAGTCTTCTTTAGTGGAGGGGCTTCTTAGGCATTCCCGGGATGCGAACTTACCGCGTAGCTGAGCGATATCAGCGAAATGGTGTCCGCTTGCTGGGGTTCAGAAAGCTCCTTGACACCAACCCGATGTTCCAGGCGGCCTGCTTTGCAAATGGGCGCCATTTCAGCCTGGCTCGTTTGCATCTATCCGCTACAGTCTCGCGATCTTCTGAACGTATCTCTCGGTGACTACAGAACTTCGTTTGGGTCTGGAAACTTCGGGATTTCTTTCTGATTTTCGCACGATAACGGACCTTCTTTTCCCGCATGGGCTCCGCTTCCAAGCACGTGCGATGGAATGTTTCCAATCTTTCCACAAACCCACAACGCGTCTATCGCCGACTGGCCGGATTCTGTGACGACAGCGAAGTAAGAAAATACCAGGCCTTCTGACCAGTTCACAAACTTTGACTACTATAGCCCTTCGGAGGAGGGTCCTTGACTTTCTTTCTTCATCAGAAGTGTAGGCCTTCTGCACAGCTGACTGTCTAGCTGATCCCACCTATGTCTGGCAGTGTCATCTCCTATCAGGAAGGGTTCGACGGGCCTCCTTATGTAACACCTTTCTTCGCGGGAGGGGCAGTAAAACGCCAGGTTGAACCACCTCATCGAGGCCTTTTTACCTCGGCCACAAAAGATTGATGAGGTCTTTCAAACGAGCTTATAGGTCGCGTTGGCTCCGCGAATAGTGCACAACTGAGCTAGGTCTGCCGTACTCCTAACCGCTTTACGAGAAGGCACGAACTTGGCCTTCGCGTTAGAACCGGTCTTTCGAAGGCAATGCGTCTCAGTGCGCTGCGAGGGAACCATAGGAGTCCCGTAGTCCAACGGGCAGTCACACGTTCTCGGATATACTTCTCGGGTTTCCTCAGCCAGCGCCAACAGCGATCGAGCCACGGAGACTTACTTAACTTGATCATGTAGTGCCGCGTTTCATGGGTGAGTGCACGCCTATCTACAGAGATAATATTCATAATAATGATTCCAGAGGCGTCGCCAGCTTAGGGAAGCCGAATGCTCGGGATGGAACTCGCCTCCTCATCAGGCTTTCCAGGGTGGCCAACTTACTTCGAAGAAAAGAAAATCGACGGAAACATCGGAATGTATCCGTCGAGAGAGGGCGTTCGAGGTGTCCATAGTATCTGGGGCCAAGGCACTCCGGCGAGAGTACACATGTGAAAGAAACGCCCATATACATCTTGACGGCGCCGGCCCGGTTACAAGCCAAGGGGCAAAAACAATGAATAATAAAGGTTTGCTTTCGTGATACCAGTCAATCGGACGATAGAATTCACTAGCCAAATATCTAATGCTTACGTTAGATAGAGTGCGGCAGAACCAACAACAAAGCACGAACACAAGACAAGAAGAGGACCAAACGCATAGGACGAGAAGACTAAGAACGAACAAACCAGGATAACATCATATGTAATCAGAAGATATGAATTAGAAATAGTGTCACAACTGGACAATCGAAAGAGAGACCGCTCTCTAATAGATAGATTGTTTCTTCTTCTAAGGGATCGCACGATTCGTGCCCGACAGCTTCTGTTAGTGCACACGCAGATCGTTGAGCCTTCGCGAGAACCTGATGTCCAAACCTTCGCCAGTGGATGTCCTCTCGGTGTAGTTGCGCGAACGTACGCTCTACTGACGGCGTCGGCCTTGCTTGCTGAACTCAAGCTGGCGTTGTACTCTGAACCGTTCAAGTGTCGCAGACGTTGGCAGTCCTTTAGGATTGCTCACGTTGCGGGGGGTTACGACCGGCAGCTATCTCCTGTCTGGTTGGGGTACACGATCAATGATGTTGTCGTCGCTGCCGTCAGAGGTGAAGCGATCCGACTTCTTTAATCATAGAGTACCGTCCCGATTTCGGGGCACTTCTTCTATACGCTCGTCCGATCCGACCACTCGGCGAATACTCGCTGGATGAGAACGATAGACCTGCGCACTTAGATGTGTGAAAACAAACGAAACGTTAGTAGTCACACAAAAATGCCAAAAGAGTAGCTGTCAGACCAACCTAACCTCTCTTGAACGATTTGCCCTCAGGGCGTAGTTTCTAAGGAGCAACTTACGCTGTATCACACGATCGCTCTACGCCAACAGTGCAAAGGCCCCAACACTTGTGAGGAACAGAATCGCAACGCGAGGAACCAGCAAACACCAGGACCAAGGCCGAACACGGGAGCCAAAGAAACGGATTGCAGCAGCCAGAAGGCCGGCCAAGACAGCCAACGAAACGCGGGAACAAACGATTGACAAACCAACAACGTAGTTACGGGCCAACGATCAGAATGTGATAGTACCAAGCAAACAGCGAAAGACACCAACGAAGGGAACAAAAGAGGACAAGGAAAGCCAAACAAAGCGGATGAGGATGAAAGGCAGAGTCTACCGCCTTCACAAGCTAAAACCAATGAGAAGGGGGATGGTGCAGGACGCTTTGATCCTACTCACACAGAACGAGCCCAGACAGATGGTCAGTGTGCAGTGAGCAGTGAACGAGGGAGGGCGTGAGACCAGGCCGCCAAGGGAAGAAGTAGTGAGAGAGAGTAGGGAGATGAATGAAAAGGTGAGGGGCACGACAAAGGGAAAAGGAGAGAGGTATGTGAAACGGTGTGGTTGGTCCGCTGTTGGTAGGGTGATTCGGATGGGGTGTCGAAGGGAATGGTCTGGCCGGAGCTTTGAGTCGGGAGGCGACGCCGGCGCCTTTTATGCCACAACTCCGCACCGTCGACTTCCAGAGCGGGAATCACGGTACGTTGCTCTGCGCACATGTTATGCTGTTCTGTTATCACCGTAGATCTAGCCCTATTAAGAGGTGTAGGTTGTAGTATACTTTATACCCACTATAGCCCCAACTCAGGGGGGCGCCTTACGCAGATACGTCAGTACACAGCGTGGATTGCACAGTGTACTTGCGGGCAAGCAGCGAAGGCGCTCACTGTGGAGTGACCAATTTGGGGCGCATATGGACAGCCCATGCAGGTCGGGTGGTTCAGCGTTCGGAGCGCTCTCTCGCCACGTAAGTAGATCAATCTCATGTTCGCCCTGCTTCTGTAGTGCCGGCGCCTTCCTGGCCACGACGGCAAGGAGATTCTGCGTACGCCGATAACTAACTAAACTTAAGATGAGATTAACTAATAATAAAGCATTTTAAAAACTATATTCTGTATTACCGCTGCGTTGGGCTACAACGCAGTGCAGTCGTAGACGCACACCTGTCCGTTGTACGTTTGACGGGGCCACCACTATGAACGTGATAAAGAGCCTATACGGTCGGAGATCATTTCTGTAGCTATTCTCGACAAAAGAGGTCCATGCCCACAACACGCGGCACTAAATGGCGCAAGAGAACATACGTGTAAACTTCTGCATCTTCATGTCTAATCGAACTTGTACATATGAAAACGCCGCTGCGCGCAGAAACCGCGTCCGCGGTCCGAGTGCCGCGACCTTCGCCGTTCCGAGTTTCGTCCACTGGCGAAGAAAGGGCAGCGCAGCTCTCCGCTCCGAAGTCGGAGCCTACCTCGACACAGCGCCCCGGCACCTCCCAAAACCTGGCGCACCGCCCGCCCGACAGAGCCCGCCATGCCTGAGCGGAGAGCGCATGTGGCACCATCCACGCAGCCGTCGCAGCCGTCGCACGCGTTCAACTACGTTTCGCACGCAGATGCACGACGCAAGGCAGATGCAACTACCACGCTCACTGCAAGCAGACCGGTCCATTCCCAGACTCTCATCTCTGCCAAGTCATGCCATTCTATCGGGGATGTGATAGAGTCCCCCCTTTGAGCGCAGACTCAACGTGGGTCTTCGAGTTGATCGACGCGTGACGGAGGCCACGCAACGTCAGTCAAGGGCACACACATCCATCCCCTTCGCCTGTTAACACTCCACCGTCCGTTGCATGCGCGCGTTCTTCCGACAATAAAGCGCTCGAGCGCCATTTGCGCTCTCAGCCGCGCACCTCTAACGTTCTTTGTGCACACCTTCGGCAACGCGCTGGCCATAGGGGGTGGGTCTGGGCGGGATGTTGCCATGGATGGGGCGGCGGAGGAGGGAGAGGTGGCGGCGAGTGGGAAGGGGTGGCGTGGGGCTGGAAGGAGTGACAACGTTACCTGCCCCTTAGCGTAGCTCACAACGCATCACAGCGTCCTTCCTGAGCTGGCCACGACCGTGCGCTGCCGGTTCCTCGGCTCACCTGCCTCCCGTTACTGGATTCAGCCCTCGTGACCATGAAGGTGAGGAGAGCGACGGCATGAAACTGCGAATGACGGCGCTTGGAACCTTGAGCAATTCCGCACAGGCAGTTCCACACATGCTACCCAACGCGTCCTCCGCCATGCCTGCACACTGATTCGCGCTTTCATCGCACATATAACACGCTTCACCCCCTCCTATCTATTGCTGCGGCGACGCTCTCCGACCCAACAGACCAAAACCTCGTTCCTCCAAACGCTCGTGCTCATGGGCAAAAGTTATACGCACATGTGCTCAGCAATCTGTGGCACGACACGTCCTACATTGCATGCAGTCGTGGGTGGATCCATGCGGGCGGCGAATAGCTTTGCTGCCACTAAGAGCTTAGAATGCCACTTGCACAACGAATACGAACGGCAGCATCCGGCGCGAGCGCACACGCGTAGAAACCCAATATATGAATCTCAGACTAGCGAGAATATTCATGTCGGATCGACGTTCTGATGTCCTCAATCCGCAATCAAACCGTCATCGTCTTGCAGCCGCCTCGTGGCATCCGGATCGGTGGCCAGCCGAGGACCACACAATCAGACCGGCAAAAAATTTCGTCGGCTCAACGCCGAGCAAGCTTCCGGGCAACGGAATGCGGATTCGCGAGGACCGTTCCAAGTCGCTATCGTGTAGTGCGCAAACGCGAGCGCTCGGTGGTTGGCACTGCGGTTTGCCTGCCTCCCGATGTTACCACTGGCATGCGGCCACCCGAGGCCATGAGGCAACAACTGGTGTCGGCGAACTGACGAATGGACGCGCCAAAGCGATGAGAAAGCGAGGTGGGGCGCTTGGAAAAGTAGAGCGCATCAATACGGCATACGACCGGGAGGCCTTTGGAAGTTCACATCCACCACCGTGGGCGTCGGGCGTCGGGCTTGGGGACTCACAGCAAATGCCGAAGCCATACATGTTTTCGGTAGGATACATTATTGCTTTACTGGAGGCGGCCTGCAGCTCGGCTCTCTGTCGGCTGCAGCGACGCTCCTGGTCTGGCTGCGGCTATCGCAGGTGGCGCAGCGTTGACTTGCATCTTCTCAGCGATTGGAAGTCCAATGACAAGACGCGCCACAACCATTCCTGTCAGCAAGAACTTGTAAGCCCGGAGGGGACGACCGAACGTTGACCAACGAATCACCTGCAAAATTCTCATCCAAGCGCCTCTGAAAGTTCGATCAGCCAGAGTGGGCTTCGTTGATAGCAAGCTCTCCCTTGTCTCTCCGCTCCATCTCAGGCAAATTATAGAAGGGCGCTGCCTGTTTTTGGACAGCAGGCTCGCCAGAAAAACAGGCAACTCTGGTCTAGCTTTACACAAGAGATCCACACGATTTTCGTTAGCCCTTGGTTAAATCGGCGTGAGCTCTCTCAATGAAAACGTAGAGTCCAA